>PUGI020000100.1:0-12966 GCA_008930755.2 Alatina alata | reverse complement strand
CTTAACTTTCGATAGTCCACTCTGGCGTTTTGTACTCTGAGGAGTGCCAGACGAACAAAGATTTTAAGTGCAACAATGTTTTCGCAATTTCGTGCAATTTTGATATCAACCTGACGGATTATAACGCTGAGATGGGATTTACCTGAGCGCTTTCTGTGGTTTTTGCTCAAAAAGGGCACTTGGACAAAACGGAGATCGATCGCACTCAATCTCTCCCACGCTATGTGCCTGGCGTACCGCATAGCGCTGCAATTAGTATAAATTGTTTTAGTCCTAAGACTTGCTTCCTTCCAAATGTCACGGTAAGGGTAAGATTTACGTTGACATAACGGGACTGACCAACATTTGTAGATCAATTAAGATAGAAACAAAAAAAAAAGTTAACTTAAGGAGCTGGATTCCTCGCCTACCTGGTAAAAAAGGCCGCATCTGTAGTAAATATACAGGTTGAGTTCAAAAATTTGATATTGTAACAATGAAGGATCATACTAAAAGCCTATTAAAATCAGCGATGGGAATAGTATAGATTTGGAGTTAAATAGGGAAATCTACGAACCCCTCAACTCCGTGGTCAGAATAGTAGGCACAAAAATCCTAGCAAAATAATGCTAACCCAATCTCCCTGTATGAATACTGAGGACGACTCTATTAGAAAAATTTGTTTGATTTTATATCAAGAAGTCGATTGAATTCGGATCCGGCTCGAAGGGACTAAGTTAGATTCACAACGTCATAAGCCCTGCGCGCATCCTGGCTGGGCAGTCCCTGATAAATCATGCAATAAGGGTATAATCTACGTAGGTTGAACGCAGTTTAATTCTAACGGTACGTGCTGCCTAGAGATACAATCAAGACACAGGTGATATTATGGCTGTCCTACGTGAACTAGCATGTTAATTTGCCACATATCACAATTAATTTTCAAAGAACCAATAGACCCGCTGTGCAACATCTATGGTAGAACGATTTCCAATACATGTCGGTACAACTGACTTTACACTCACACAATCTGTTATTTCAAAATCGGATGAATATGAATTGAAACAACAATAGGACACAATTTAATGACCGTACAATTCCTGTTATACATAACTTTTTGCGGTAAATTTATCTGTTCACGCGTAAAAAGCCACACTTTCACACGTGTATTCATTGGGTTTGTAATGTTCAGAGATGTATGACCACAGGGAGCAGATAGCGTTAAACGTTTTGTTTACTTGCATTTCAGTTCTTGTTTTGTCATCATCAACTCTATTTATGGTCTCAGTCTGGAAATTGCTTTCAGTGGTCACGATATTTATCCTCAACGATGATGTTTTGTAATTGCCATTATTATGTTCGATAACCTTTGGTTGTATTTGCGATATGTACGAAATGTACCTAAGAATTAGAATCACTATCCTCAACGTATGCAGTCGTAGGTCTGCTTATATATTAACCTCATACCTAAAATGATCCGAATCCACTCGTGTGTATTTCATGTTCACTTACAAGACTTATGATATATGTGTTTTTGACGATGGTATAAAAAACAGAGTGAGTCCCAATTTAGCTAGTTTGGGCATGTAATGAAGAGAGATATTAAGGAAGTAGTAAACATAACAATGGAAATGAAAGTAGAATATAACATATGGAAAAGAAAGCGAAGACGAAGATGGAGTGTTTGTACCAAGAAAGCTATCTAAATAAAATACTTTGAATAGGAGGACACAATAGATAGGGCATAATAGAAAAAAAGCAACCAAAGTAGCAGACGCTAGCAGAGATTGGGACCGAAGTAGTCTAGAACGACGATGTCTACAAACAGTTTTAAAATATGCCCTCCTACCTTCTCTTTATAAAGAAGATGCTTTTTACACTGACCAGCGAAACTCCATGATCACGTATCGAAATTTGCTTGTTGAAGGAATATCTTTTTAGTGATTAAGCTGGACTTTGAACGATCTCAACTCCTTTATGATCATACATACTAGTAATATACAATAAGTTCTTCACACCTCTTTGCCATGGCAACATATATGAGCTCTTTGACCTACCAAACTTTAATTTGCTTTCTAAGCACTTAGTCTTTCTTTAAGTTCAGATCTAATAAATGAGGCCTATTGTTAGAAAGAAATGTCAAACTTCGTGCCACCAGCCGAAATTTCGTATTTCATAAAATTTCTTTTCCTTTCTATCACAGCAGTATGATACTATAAATCGTGTCCTTAGGTACGGAATTGATAGAAAACTCTTTGTTAAGTTATAAACATCACAGTTTCTGCTGCATTCTATTTTGGCTCCTCCCAATACTTTATGGTTTTAAGATGTTCCATCTTAAGGCCTAGAGATTGTTAAACTATTCTATTCCACAGATATATGAGATTAGCTTGCATCTCACTTAAATGATTACCTTAATAACTCGAATGAATGCCCGTGGGGCTCATTTAGTTTTTAAGCCACCGCGGGAGGCGCTCATTGGAAGAAATTCTCCATTGGAAGGAGGTGAGGAGGAGCTTAATTGAGAGGCGCTCACTGGAGACAGACACTCATTGGAGAGTGGCGCTCATTGGAGAGCAACCTTCATTGAGGAGAAGGGCTTATTGGAAGGTGATGTTTTTTGGAATTACACGCTCATTGAGGAAGTCATTAAACGGAGGGGTTTATTGAAAAAAACGCAAATTAGAGGAAGCTGTTCATTAAAGGACGACGTTTGTTCAAGAGAGGGAGGTTCTCATTAAAGATAGGTATTCATTGAGGGGAGGAATTCATTGGACAGAATTGTTCATTGAAAGGGACTCTTATTAGAATGAGCTGTTCATTGAAGGAAGACGTTTGTTCAAGAGAAGATTTATTTGAGGGAGGCACTTGTTGAGAAAAGGTGTTCAATGGACGAATGCGCTCATTGAAAAAATTCTCTCATTTGAGAAAGGCTTTCATAGGAAGGAGATGCTTTTTAAAGGGGTGCGTTTGTTGGGAAACAGTCATTCAATTGCATGAATCCCATTCATGATAAATTAACTAAAGGACAGTAAAAAAGTCTTAACCTGGAAGTCATATTTATTAGAAGACTGCATTTTCCGCTTTCTGTTTGTATCATTAATGAAAAATTGCAAAATTATTTAAAACCTCTATAGGTTGCCTCGGTGCCCATATTATGACTCACCTGGGTGTGAGCCTATTACCCATGTCAAGGGCTCATTCTTGAAGTTTTCCAACCTTGACAGCTAGGGGGTTGCACTGAACCTTCTGCAACTACCGTAGATTAAGTATTGTTCTCCAGTCTCTCCCTTAATAGTATTGTGTTATCAGTAAAACGTTTGGTATTTCAGGGGGAAAAAAACCTTTATGAAATATAGAATCAAGTAAGTAAATAAATAACTTTCAAATGAATAAATGGCGTATACGAGAAAATGCTTAATCCATTAAAATCTGACATAACGAGTCCTACTACACATTTCTGGTTACACGATTCTCTAAAGTGCTATTGGTCGTAATACTGTCGTACTACTGTATACATGAAGTAGCACAGAAAGCAGTCTAGCAGAGTTGAGGGTTAAACCGACTGTCTTCCTAACTGACTGAGATGCCACAGTTGACGTAATTATTTGATGAGGAACAGCTTATTTTTGGAGTTCATTAAGATATTGAGCTTACTTAAGGGCAATGCTTATTTAAGAATTTGAAAAATGGCTTTAATCAAAGTGAATTCCCTAGCCCTTTGTGTTCTTACCTACAAGTCATTCCTTAGCATATAGAATAAAACATAGATATATAGGTTAGAGGCAATGTATCAAGAGTCGACGGGAGGTGTAGCCACAGATGTTAGTAGACAAAAAAGGAAGGTAGAAAAGGAACACTACTCTGACCGAGTTTAGAGCCCAGGACCTCTGGCTTACGGTGCCAGTGCTCTACCACCGAGCTATCGGAGCCCCTAGTTTGAAGCCCAACTTTTAGAACGAAACTTTATCCATTTTAAACAAGCTAATCGTTCTTAAATCTCTATCACTGAACATGGCATTCGAAGCTTTGCGCATTTTCAAAACCCTCTCTTCAATCCAAATACATCAACTTGCTCTATTAGGCAATGAGGACGTGATATTCGTCCCTTTCAGAATCGTTTGCTCCACCCTGACTGTATTGACATGGATACTATGTTCAACAATAGATATTTAAGTACAAGTAACGTTTTGAAGAGAAAATATATGAAAATGTGAAAACTTCTCTGGCCAGGAGGGCAGTTTCACTTGTTAATCTATTTTCTCTTCAACATGCCCAAATCCCCTCTCAATTACAAGTAACGTGTTGCAAATGGGTAATGTTCCACTGCAAAAATAGGGCTTTGGACTATGGTCTCCAATAGCTCAATGATAGAGTATTGGACCGGTATGGCTAAAGTCCTGGGGTCGAATCCATGTCGAAGCAGTCATCCCGCTTCATCTGCTGTTTTTCTCTTCAATATTTTCAAAATCTTCCCTTGTTTACAAATATTTGTATAGAAAGTTGAAATAGATAGAATTATTTCTGGACAAAGTAGCAATGAAATTTAAAGAAGGCGTAGCCTTGACTGATATTGACCTTTAATGGTTAGATTAAGCCAATAGCTATTAAAAGGACATGAAAGCTTCTAAATTAAAATCTTTAATCTAGAGCTCTGATCTTTGTATTTTCGAACGTGGTAGATCTCGATAATAAGTATAAGAAATGATCAAACTTCACCGTACCAAAACTGCCATCAAGACAATATTGCCACCGCAACTGCAAACTCGTTGTCTGAAAATTTACTGTGGCTCCCCATCTTTATTCTCTCAATAGTTCGACAGTAATTTTCTTCATTTCGCTTTTAGTTGATCTTAGTTTTGTCGTTCGTTTAGCTACAATTTCTTGTCGTCGTTTCCTCGTTCGTTTTCGATTTTAGTTTCTGGTCCAACTTGACCATATATTTCTATTTTCCCCCTTGTTAGTGTAACTGTAGCTATCGAGCTTAGTTTTTGTGCTAGTTTGACAACACTTTCACATCTTAATTCCATTCTTAGTTCGGTCAAAGTTTTTAATTTTTGTTGTGTCGTTAGTTCGACCATAACTTTGGATGTTAGTTTGCTAGCTGCTTTGGTTACTTTAGCATACATTGCATTACATTTGATCGCAAATCTATCTAAAATAGGGTATTGGTTTACAAACCCTTTTTAAGTAGCGTCCTTGGAAATAGATACCTTCAAGTATTTCTGGCTGCTGATTTTACAAGGTCAGTGTTCAGGAGCAACTTTAAAGATATTCAAGGGACTCGTATTGACCTTTTAAAAGAAACATAAAAGTTGTGTTATTTCAAATAATCTTCCCTAATCTTTCCATGGATATTTCCATGACATTTAAGGTCACGAAGGTGTTTTTTCCTACATAAAATTTGCAACAAAATCAAGTTTTTTGTTTCCCTGCAGACATGTCAGTTAACAAAATAATTTCAAAATTGCTGTATGAACGACTAACTATTAATCTTTCCTGTTCCAAACATGTAAACATTATGTTATCATGGCTATGGATAAAAGATAATCTCTTTTTAATCCATACCACGGACAGTGCAACAATTTCTTCTACGCATATATTAATTTTTACCTATCGGCTCTCGATATGGTTACCACACACTCAAAATCTTTCAAAGTAACAAATCTCATGCTAGTGTACAATGTTCCACAGGCGGAGACAGTGTCAAATGATGATAAACTAGATCTACTGCACTATAAACTTAACCCTGGGCATAGCAAAGCAAAAGAAAACAGTTTTCCTTAATAGCGGTTGTAAACATATTGCTTTCTGTCAAAGTAAAGAACTTAGCTCTATCACTTGCTTATTTAATGCACATGCGTGTATTTGTGTACATTTTCAGACACTAAAGGAAATTGAGTAATCCCTTAAAGTTTTGTTTATTGAACATCGATCAGGCAGCAAAGCTTAGATTGTGCAGTATTAAGATTTGTATCATCTTTCCGGCAAGCAAAGATTATTAAAGCTCTTCTACAACTCATGTTAGGGCACTATTTGAAGCAAACAGCGTTAAAGTATTGGTCCTAGTATAAACGTAAGCCGATGAAAAGCAAAGCAAAATAGCTGTCGATAGTGGTTGTAACCTAACTGTAGTCAAAATAAGGAATTTAGCTCGGTTACTCGCCTATTATGCAAATGCGTGTACTCGTGTACATTTGCAGATGCTGAAGGAAATCAAACGTTTTGTTTAGTTGAACACTGATCAAACAGCAAAGTATAGATTGTTCAGAACTGAGAATTGTTTCAGCTGTCAAAGTAGTACTGATTATGTCATATATACCGTTAATACAAAAAGTGTCAATATGTATACAATACAAAGCAATATCTATGCTCTACAAAGCGGCCAACTGTCATTTTCTTCGATAGAAAACGCCTCCCCGTAAAAGAAAACGATCCTTCCTTACCGTCGGACATTCCAAGGATTGAGTTTTCGTCCTTCCATGAAGCCATTTTGCTTTCTCCATCAGTTATTTTCATTCAAGTTGGATTAATGTAGCAGGTGGCAGGAATCGAGGATGCATTTTCTTTCAATACTCAACAATTAGTTCTTAATTTTGCACGTATAAATAAAGACCTTGTAGCGACCGAAGAAACAACCATGAAATTATCTAACTAAATGAAATATAGGTCAAAGACGAAAATGGTCCTTGTGTTACCTGCTGTTTCATTTCGGTTTTAGAAAAGACAGATATTCTGCGAAAAGCGTAGGTTTTGATTGATGTGCAGGTTATTGCCAGGAGCTTCAATAGGATTCTGTTCATAAAGCAAAGCCCAGATAATTAAAACATAAATATTTACATTTTAGCGAAATGTAGATACTACTTTCCTTGGCGCTATAGTGTAGTTATAATTAGTAGCGACAGAAGCGATGATTCGAAGCAATGAAGAATCCGTTACTATAACAGCCTTGCTTTCCATTATGTCATTTTCTCCTATATATGTACACGTGGACAGCTCAAGCATTTTGCACGGGGCACGCGTACGTGAGGGGAAACTTTGGAAACTTAAACCACTTTGCTATTCTTCCTTGGGTGCCATTTAGTAATTACATGCTAGTGGGGGTGGCGGTGGGTTGGGGTTAGCAGCCGAATAGTTCCGAAAAGAAGAGAATGAGTGGGTACGTAGGGTACAACATCACAGTGGCAGATAAATTGTTGCGTAACGCATAAAGGGTCTGACGCAAAATCCTAACGACATGTAATGGGGTTTAGATTGAGTAAAAATGTTTAATGTTACCATAATCCATCTATAGAACGACTCCTTAAGCCAATCTTGAGGGAACAAGAAACAATCTGAAATACCTTATTGGAGTTGGTTATGACCTATTTATGAATCAGCCACTGATACCTACTTACGTATTTGTCTTTACTGAAAAGTCTAATGTCTAATGAGTGATGAAATGTTGAAGAGCAACAATTTCGAGAAGATAGCGAAGAGGATATAACGAATAAAAGAGGTGAAGAGTGCCTTATCTTGTCTTTAAGAGAACCATATCAATTCAAAGGACCAACAATCCTTTATCTAGGTTCTTTTGCATGCAATTTGTTCAATTAAGTTCAATTTGTTCAATCAAGTTTAATTTGTTCCAGGCAATGAAGAGCTTCTATTCCCGCCAAATATCTTTTGAGTACCGCCTTTAATGTATCAATTCTCAAAACTGTTCTAGGGATCCTGGTCTGGAAAAGCTGTATTCAGAAAGTGTTCTGTGACAATGATGCCGCTTTACTACCTGCGGCCCGTGATAGCCTTCTGGTATCTGTAAGGGCGATCATTTGACACTCAGAAGTTTTAAAGAAATTAAAACTTTACAATGTGCAACTAGTATTCTAAATTGTCAGAAAATTTGAAACTTGAAGGCATTTTATGATATGTTTTTAGGTGTTATCACATTACCGAGAATATTAGCGTGTTCTGCTACATTTGCTACCTAATTACTACCTTAAACTATTAAAGAATGGTATAATCATATATTTTATTAAATGTATGTCTGATATTTCCAAAATCCATTTGTTTGTATTCCCTTAAACCCCTCTACGTGTTACTGCTTACACCACTTGCAAAAACT
Source organism: Alatina alata (assembly GCA_008930755.2). NCBI lineage: Eukaryota > Metazoa > Cnidaria > Cubozoa > Carybdeida > Alatinidae > Alatina > Alatina alata. Next base: position 4,880 of record PUGI020000100.1, on the reverse strand, counting down.
GTCAGTTTATTCAATCTTAATAGCAGAATTTTTGTACTTGCATCGTTCTTCGGCATAAAAAATTTTAGCAATTTTCTACCAACAAAACTTATTTGACATCCCAGGCCCTAGAAGTTCTTTGGTCTCTTCTGAAAGGCGATTGGGTGGTAGCCAAACAGACCGGAGTTTCAAATGGAAAGAAAGGTAACTAAAACTGGGTCTCCTTCTTGATGTTATCTGATAAATTGAATACATACGCACTGGTACCAGTGATCAAAGCGCTATCAGTCTCACCTTGGTGACTCTGCAAGTACACACGTGTACAGAAATTCATGAACGTGTCAAATATCACAATTTAGCAAGATCTGTGAGAGGACTTTATTGTAAATATTATTATCTTCGCAGTGCAATGTTGTGATCTCAGATGTATTTAATAGTGGGAAATTGATAGAATGTGCGATATTTACTACAAAATAATAGGTTGTGCAACAAGCCCAAATCAATCAACCACTTGGAGATGTGGCGCTATCAGTTAATCTTCTGATTGTCACTACGATGATGCAGTAACATACTGCAACAAAATAATACGCTCTACAATTTACAACTTGCACTGTGCATGGTACATGTATCTATTAAGCTAATGTTGTGTATTTTAAATGATCTACTACTGGCTGATACTATACCAAATTCTGGCCCCAAATAAATAACATCAACTACACAAGGCTTCACCATTTCAATTCATCTTATTCTTGTCTCTGTGACCGTGTAGCTAGGTCTTGCAAGAGCAACGCAATACGATCTACCATCTATTGTGTATATAACAGGTCTTGGCAAAAATAATGATTTTTATGATTTTTTATTTTTTTTAATTTTTTATAGCGTCTACATAGGGCTTCACAATTTTATTTCATCTTACTCTTGTCTCCGCGATGAAGTATTTAAGTTACGTAACGAGAAAAGCACTACCATCCATAACTTAAATTTTACATGTACATGTTACAAGTCTTGACAAACTAGCATATAAGTTCATAAATAATTTGATGCTGATAGGCACTACCGAAAAATTGCATTTTAAATAATATCAATATTGGGCTGCACCAATTTCAATTCATCTTGTATTTGTCCCTAACAAGGAAAACAATAAAATGTACAACTTACAACTTGCAAAGTATACATTACAAGAGTAGTGTTTTTTGCCTTGTGTGATTTATTACTGGAAGACAGTGTAGCAAAATTTAGCCCTAAATAAAAGTTCATGGTGACTTGAAAGTTTTCCTCTCGCATATCACATGTCATCGGTGGTGATGTATTGATAGTACAAAACCAGGGTAACACAAGTTTGCAACGACGTTTTAATGTATTATGTTCTCATTTTAGTATTCTGTGTCATTAGAACGCTGATTCTGGATCTATTTTGCTCATCCTTAAACTTAAACGTAAACTAAAAATATAAGTTGAGAGCTATTTAATTCATTTGACAGTATATTGTCGACTAAAATCTAAAAGCAGACAGTGGGAACAAAACAGACAATTTGAACAAAGCAGACGTTAATACAGGTATAATATAACTCACCCTGTTATTATAGAACGACTTACGACGGACAAATCTAAAAAGTTCAAAGATCTTGCACGGAAAAAGTGATGCCATATTCTGCTGTATTAAGGTTGGAGCTTATATTAACGAACAAGCATATGAAATAACCACCAACTGCGAGAAAGAATATATTAACGCATGTTTTAAGAGCTATCCATATGTCAACCTAATATTGTAAACGACTTACTTTACTGTTAGTTTAGCTTAAAAGGACAGAGGTCAAATACAACCAGTTCAAAATAACATAACTTCCGTCACGATTTCTGCCTACAATAGACCTGTCTCTGTTGATATGAAGATGTCTGACCCGTTCTCAATTATCGTTCTTATAACTGAGCTCAATATATATTAGCGAAAAACAAGGTTTAAAATAAGTGAGACAGAAGGTGTTAGAATGATTGATAGTATGTGTATTAATTTGAAGGAGTAAAAGTACCTTAAGCAGAAGCGGGTCAGCTTCAGCGACGGCAAATTTGCACGTATGCAAGAAACATGAAATTTTGAACTTTTGTAGAACTGTAGTGCCGCTTGTCATGAACACTTTAAGGTTAAGTATTTTAGTATTTTAACTAGAGATCGTTCTAAATTTCAATTGTTTGTCTTGGAGTTTGTGTACATTTCAGGTTTAAAATCCGCTTTGTGTAAAAAAAGGCTTTCTGTCAAAGGTGTCCTGGTTTTAGCTCGCCTTTCCTCTCATGCTCCCTAGTCAGCCAGCAATTGTTACGCAATGGAAAAACGGTTTTGTTTATTTCCATCCCATTTGTATGTTTAAATATCTTGTTTTATAGTTTATTGATTATCTATTATAGATTAATTGAAGAGACTCTGACAAAAAGTACTTGATCAAAATAAGTTGCCTGTTCAACTGTCTGTTTAAATAACAAAATTGAAATATGGCACTCACCAAAAGTTTGTTGTTCATTACGAGCAGAGAATATTTCAAAACATAATAGCAAAAAATTTGAAATAATCTTTTGGGCCTCTTGACCTACGAGGAGGACATAGGCAGTGCTTTTTGAATAATTCGTCAAGTGGCCATCCTGAACTTCAGGAAAGGCAATCTAAATTGGCAGAATATTTCGTGTTAAATAAACCTTTGCTTTTCAACACTCTCAAAAGTTTGGAATAATTTGTCATTATTTTTGTTTTTAGTTAGTATTATGTTTGTTATTAAGAAAATTTATACACATTCTTTATCTCGCGATGTTTTTGTACTTCAGATTCAAATAGCAAAAAGGACAATACTGTTTTAGTTACTGAAGGAAGATATGAAAACCTTATAATTATCTCAGTCTACTTTGCTGAATGTCAAAATTAAAAAAAGCAGATAGAAAAAGAAATGAGCCATGGGTAAAATGTTTTAAAGAAAATTAATTATTAATTTCTCACAGCAGACAATCAATTTAGCAAATAGAAGAAAATAAACCTAGGGAACGAACAGGAAGCAAAGAACAATTTTTAATGGCTTACAGGTACCCCTTTGCCCCCCTCGTAATATTGCCCATACTCAGAGCTGGTTCCGTGTTAAGTACTAACAGTCGCTTTGTCGTTGCTTCATTTATTGGTCAATGTATAATACGAAAATGTGTTAAAAAGCAAAAAGAAGGACTATATTTCCAGACATATATATATCAATGTTAAGGCACACATCAAAACGTCTTGACCATATAAATGTCAACGAAAAAGAAACGGTAAGGCAAAAACGATTTGAACTTAAAGTTGATTATTTGACAAGAATACAATAAAAATCAACAGAATACCGTTAATACCAAGAAAATGTGTCGATATGAGATATTTTACTTAGTTTAATAAACTAGTTGTTGATTGTAGTTATGAAATCGAAGAGAGGAGTAATGATACAATAAAAATGCGTATCAGAAACGTAATACTCAAAATTTATTAAAATTTAGAAATTTGGGCAGGCTGAGCTTAGCCAAAGCTACATATATTGACTTTCACCAAAATACTCTTTCTTAAAAGGAAAAACATTACGTCAGGTCATAATAGAAGTACAGATAACAGATATGAAAGATATTCCCATCGTCCCCCAAGATCTGTTCCTCAACAATCATTTCATTTTCTTCTCTATCTTCTCAAATATAGACAACAAAGTATCTATTAATAGGAAATTGCTTAAGAAACATTTGTGTCTTTATAAAAGGAATTCCGATGCGTAATCTTTATTGGCAACAAATTTATACAAAAAAAAGTAAACATTAAAAGTCCAAGACTATGACTTGTAGATTATTCTAATCAAATGACCTTGATTAAAATTAGAACCTTTGAAACGTTTTGAACTAATGGAGAACACTCAAACTAATGGAGAACCATGAGTAACAACGGAGAACAATGGAAAACAACGGAAAACAATGCAGAACAATATTAAACAATGGAGAACAATGGAAAACAACGGAAAGAATGGAGAACAATGGTAAACAATGGAGAACAATGGGCAATAGAAAAAGACATTGATAAACTCTGATTTATCAAATAAATATTCTCAAAAGTGGTGATACTTTATATCAATGTTAAAGCAAATTTAACATGTTTTACAAAAGGATTAGGGTCTTAACCTTTTTTTTTAATTCTCAACCTATTCCAAAATTACTGAAGCTAAAGGAGAAAATGTTGTGAAAGCAAAAAAGTGCTCAAATATATATATATATATATATATATGTATATATCAAACGCTGACGAACTTTTACAAACAAATTACTGTCTTAAACTGAATATTTTTCTGTGTTATCGAGTTTCTTGTAAGTTACAAAAATTCGTTCTTATGAAAGATTTCAACTCAGTCAAAAAAGACGTGTACTGAAGTTGCTAGGGAATTTGAGACTCAGTATTGTTTTCTTATAAAACTTTTGCTTATAAACCCGTTGATTACAAAATGGGTGCTTACACAAATAATCGTACTTTGAGTTGGCTATTAGCGATGTAAATTTCTACTGGGTCAAGTTTGATTCATATGTTATGTCGACGAAGGCGATTTGGCATTGACAACATGACAATGTAAATGTTTCTTCTTCTCTTGTTTATAGAAATAGATGAAAACGTCAAGCTGCTGTGACCGGGATATAAATGCGGGACCCCCAGTGGCGTGGTCAGAACAAATAAAGAGGGGGGGGCAAATCGCAAGTTGGGGTGTGGCAGCCCAAAAAAATTTGGGGCCACGTCCTTTACTTTGACTTAGAATACATGCCCTAATATCATGCTGGCCGTTAGTGAAGTGGAAACTTTGAAAGTTTGTTATAAATCAGAGCTAAAATGAAAAAATGCATAAAATCTTGTAACAATTTTCCTGTAT
>PUGI020000096.1:0-12996 GCA_008930755.2 Alatina alata | reverse complement strand
CCTGTACTTAAAAACTGGGCGGAAAAGTCATGTCGCGCGCACAATTCCGCCTAGTAGAGAAAAGGCTTTATAAAGTACAACAGATAAAATTCGAATGTATGCTACGAAAAACGAGTTTAAAGTTGCTGTCGTTTTCAACCTTTTTATCGCTCCTTTCAGTTTTCTTTTCAACTACAGTTATATTATTAAAAAGTGCCATATCGATAGGGGAGACAAGGCTTCCACCTCCCAACATGCATAGAGGCTACTAACCACTTAAGCTGGCAGATAAAGCCGTAACTGAATAAAGTAACTGAATAACTGAATAAAGTCTAATTACAAGTCAGTCGAACGACTGTGTGGCACCACATCCTCAGCGCCTTTAGACATTACAATTTATAACAAGGGATGAGGAAGTCAGGACAGGTTCACGACCACTACAAGATGTAACGGTGCTAGAAACAGGAAAGTCTCAGTGCAGCAGCCTAAAAATGAATTGCCACATTTACATAAAGGACACATCGTCTAAACCACCTGCCTCTGACCTTACAGATAGAACAGCTTCGTTAGCCTTCAATACCATTTGAACAGGCCTTGGCAGCACTCAATCCACTATGAAGAAAGAAAGGGGGTTGCACGCTCTGTACCTCCTCGCGGTACTCCAAAAACAATAAAGCAGGTTGTAAAGATCTGTCCTAGCTTTAGACCTCCGACTGGCAAATTAAACGTAAGAACTTTCGACGCTACCTCAGTCTCGTGATTACACTGAACCAACATTTGGACGATCCATGCGATAAAACAACTGCTAGCTTCCCACTAGATTGTGTACAACCGTCACCGAGGTTAAGTATACCGTCTTTCCCATTTTTCACTTACCAAGAAACTACTTCCTGCTGTATCTCATTTGATATTGCCTTATCTTGGCCACGTTTTCAAAAAAATTTAATATATCATCCTACAATTACGTTTAACTTATTTTGCTTTGCAGTGCCCTAAATCACGCAATCCTCTCCTTTGTTGTAGTATCCTATCTCACTACATCTGATTTCCTTCAACGCTGCTTATCTTTGTCTAACTTTATCCTACATTTTCTCATCTTATCTGATATTCCTTACATCGTCTTCATTTCATGATTATCTGATCCTACTGCATCGCACGCTACTCCAGCTTAAAATTATCTTTGACTCGACATGTCTTCTATGATCTCACCTCATCTGATTTTTCTACTTGCTTATGATATTCCCTTCTATCGTACGTTTGAATAATAGATTTGAATTGAGATATAAACTGTCGCGTACCTTAAAGACCTGCGTATTATTACCAATAGCCAAGCCATCATACGGTGAGGGCTAAAATAGCTACCTTCTCTTACTACGGTGGTGAAAAAGGCAGATGGATATGATAAGCATAAGCATAATTGAAAATAAACATAATATAATCGTAAGAATAAACCTTATAGTAACGTTCGCGAATTTGTCTGTCCGTTTACTCGCTACAAACTCAAAAGGCGTAGCAATGGGCGTGGTCAAACTGGTTCCGGGGGAGAGTAGAGAAACTTTTGTCTGGAAAAATCTCAGGGGGCATGCCAAGCAGCTTCTCTCAAATAGCAAAAAATAGGGAACCAAAACAACAACAACAACTTTGCAGATTAAAACAGGATTTTGACACTAATGGATTCTTACCTTGATCACCACGTCCTCCCATCTTGCCATCATGTCCTCTCCTTTCGTAGACGAAGACTTTGCTTTGGATAACGAAATCTAGGAACAGAAGTACATATAAAAGATGAAGAGGCGCCTTGGTCGTGTGATCTAAAGAATGTTTCAAAAACAATCCCAAAGAAGAGAAGCCTTGACGATATTTCTTCACCTTAATCATGGGGCTCAATCAGTCCAAGGGAGGGAAATTAAGGAGGTGTAGACCCTATACGTCAGTCAGATGGACTGTATCTGTGTTTAGAAGGTCCAGCCTTGTCAGACAGTCTCCCGCTGAGTATACCGGACAGTTGAACACTTAGACCTCGATGGGAGAGTCGAAAGAAGAAAAATTGTTGATAACCATCTACAGCGGGAAAATACTTTAAATTTGTGTACTTATTTAATGACAAGTGGCGTACCGATCCAAGGTACAAAGCCTGTACGTTTGAGGCAGCCCCATGATACGAGAATGTCAAAAGAATCAACCTTAAGAAGGGGCAGTGCTCGAGAACATATTCCTTTTTTCGCAGCGAGAATGACTCATGAGAAATAAGAAAGAGTCACTATAAGCAACAACGTGCCTCATAAAAGTAGCAAGTCAAGGTAGAAGTACAAAAGAATATACTAGTGCCCAAACCTCACCTAATGATCGTTTACTACGACCAGTATTCAGTACACACGATTGTTTAAGAAAAACAAATCATATACTCCGTGTATCGCCCCATGGGCGTACAGGTTTCAAAGGACCTTATCCTGTTGGTGGACTTAGATATAGGAGGGCTAATATACGGCAGGGGGTATAGATGGAATTTTCTTTGCGTATGGAAAAGTAAAGTAGACAAAAACTGGTGGCTTCGATAAGTATCGGAATTTTTTCGCGGCACCGAGTTGACACTTGAGAATTTTAAAAAACAGTCCATCTTGGATAGCCTTGTTTAGCCCCCGCTCATCACTCAATAAAAGAAAACAATCAAACCACATTTAAAAACGTAACGTAACGGTATATGTAACACTTTTTCTTATATTAAACTGTATAGAAACGTGGCCATATGGTTGGAATTCTCTTTGCAGGACTTTGATAGGCTGATACATAGGGGCTTATATAAGGGGGACTTATACATGAGATTGTTTGGTTATCATGTGCTGCTGAGTCGTCGATATAGTGACTATATATTCCCCCAAGCTGTTTCCTTAAATAGGGAAAGAAACCTGTACCGGCGTAGTTCTAATATATGTAGTAGTTGCTGGCCTTAAATATATTAGGAACTGCGGCTATGTACAAAATCCTAACTTCAACAGTTGGTGGAATTGAGGCATCGTTATTGTCAAGGCGGTATGCGGTAAAATAAAATAGGGGGAAAGGTATGGAAAACAGACATCGGAAGCACGCATCAAAAATACTGAAAACAGCACTACAGAAAGTCTCTCCAAGAAAAAGTCACTCTTGGTCTATATTCTTTCTCACCATTGACATATTTTGTCTACCAAATCTAAATGTATTTTAGGGCCGTTTTTAGTCATAAAGACTACACCTCCATCTTCAATGTAAGGAAATGCACTTAGTCACCTCAGGCTGTTTATGACATATATTTTACATATATATGTAAAATTTGCATTTTTAACGTTTGCAGCACACAGAACTTAGTATAATCATTCTTTCTTAATTTGCCTAGCAGCGGAGGGCAATATTGTAATACATTTTGCTAGGTTTCAGGCATACAACATTTAAATGGCCAAAATATAAGTTTGTATTTAGAAGAAGTTTGTATTTAGACTGTTAAAATCTTCTTTAGATCAAATCATAGCAGATGGAAAGATCCCTTCCATATACTATAGTTAAATAAAGGCAGTGTTTCTCTTTCTTATCTTCCTTAATAACGTATTCCTAATTCTCTTTTATGTACAGAGAATATGTTCTGTAAAATGTGCTTCTCATCGAAGATTACCAGATGTCTATGGTAGTTCTCGCACAGTCGAAGTTATATGTCTATACCTGCGTCAGACATGTTGGCCCGAGACATAGGAGCACAAGTTAGTGACTTACCAACAATGATGGCGGCCAGAAATTGCTGGCGTGAAGTTGTGCTAGGAGTCTCGCCCTCGGGCGAGAGGTATACCTGCGCTAGTACAAAAATACCACATTACCATTGTCAAAAAATTTCTGTTGCTTATTTTCAAGGTACAAAATGAGGCAGAACGTCAGCATTGTCTTATTATATGGCAGGGTACACTATTCTCCCTGGGTTGACATAAAACTAATATGAAGAAGACAGTAAAGGAGCTGCCTTTATGGTAAGCAAGCAAAGTGACGAATATGTATTCGGCTACGCTGTAAAAAGTAAAAACAAACCCTGAGGGCAGTGATTAAACGGTGAATGAATTTGATGAAGTATGAAATGGTGACATGGAAGTAGATAAGCTTGTAAATTATGAAAATAAGGAGGAAGCGGGGTAGTCTGAAGGACCTAAACGAGGACAACGGGTACTCACGTACAAAATAAGAATAAGAAAATTAAAAACAGAGAAGAGGAGAAACTATCAATGCAGCAGCAATGAAAGGCAATAAAACTTTAATATAGTTACGCAAAGATTTTGTCAACATACTACCAAACGATCTAAACGGACGTCCACAATATATTGTCATATATACTTCACACACGGTAAAACGTCTAATGAACGTCCGTTCTTTTAAACATCCCCCTCTAATAATTGCCCTCCTTTTACTTGCAATGATAGAAATGAACGTCCCCTCTATTAAAAATCTACTGATATTATATAGGTAAGAATTGTTTCACCGTATTTGTTGTTCAGATGAGAACATTCCCTACGAGATGTTAAAACGTGTTCCAATAGCCGGGTTAAAAAGGTATAAAGCTACAACATTCTGATTTGCAGCCACCAGGGTTTCGAATCTGTTCTGAACATTTTTTATTTTTTCTCTAAGAGTTAGATTCAGCTTGGATTCTATGTTGTTCCACTTGTCGAGTGTAATGAAATGCCGTGCACGCTGTCTCTCGACTAGTGTGATGCCATCTGGCGAAATGAGCAAGGACGTGGGTCAGTTCGGTGCTGATTGACGGCTTTTAGCAAGGGTTCTCTGGGATCTAAATTGGAATGTCTTCTGTTGCATCCCACTCAACTATGAATGATGTGGTTTGTCGTCCCTTGCGTAAGGAAATGTAGGCTATCACCTTAGCCCCCAATGAGTGACTATGGTTTCCGGTGGCACTGAGGAAACTGTAAAGTGGAAATCTGTGTTTGCTTAGTCGTCTCAATAAATGCATTCTACGACTCCGAATCCCAAGATTTTTCGAGGATTTATGATATCAAAACAGACAAAAGTCATTTATGCAGAGGCAGATATAAAAAGGCACCCTTAGATTTTTATGTCATTTTGCCTGTTTCAAGCTTTGGCAATAACGTCAGGGGACATATTATTAGCGTCATCGTTTCGAAACGATTTATCTTTTCTTTAAAACATTAGCAACTTGCTCTCATTTTCTCAGGAGAAAAGCATCTTAAAATTAGTATTAAATAATAAGAGGTGAGCAATCATTTTAACAAAAAATACAGACAAGCGTTTGTATATCCGTGAACTAGTTTGGAAAATTCTTAAGCCTTCCATATATGAAGTTGTAAACATGTCAAACGAATTTATAACAAGAAAGGTGCATCTCTTAGCTAAACTGCTTTATGTTAGAAAAGGAGGAATTCTGAGATATGTTATTTTCTTAAAAATCTTATCCTGGTATATGTTTGTTACCTTAAGAATGATACCCTTAAATAATCACAATAACAACAACGGCAACAAAGTAATCTTTCACCGTCGCTTTTCATGCTCTCTGTTACGACTACTGCAAACGAAAAACTGTGGCACAAAGATTTCAGTTGCACATACCATGAGAATTTGACGTAAAAATCCTAGCCAAGCTTCCCTACATTTTGCAATTAAACAACAACTATTCATCGGTAGAACTTACAGTCGACTCTTAGGTAATGACCTCTGATTGCTAGTGATACAGAATTGGCTTCGTGTTCTCCATTCTGTTTAATGTTTAACCGAAGTGACATCCCTCACTATACTTGTGCCCTCTAACAGCTGATTCTATTCCCATGCAAACGCACATTACAAAGGGAAGGTAAATTGAGTTGAAATAAATGGGCAGATGGGTAGAGAATACTCCTTGTTTTCTAACTCACAATTATTTACCGATCGGGAAAACGCAAACAAAGGATTGTATTTAACACCGATACCGTGAGTTCAGTGCCGAAGCGGTTTTACATGGGAAAAGTAGGTAAAGAATACACCGATCCAAGTTACCAATCCAAGAGCGGCATTCAGCCAATCATATGTCTCGGTCACTACCATTTTGTAAATTCATCACCGCCCCAGAAGTCGTCAAATTAAATTTTCGGACATATTTGACATCCTTGGGTACAGTTTTAGATCAAGAAATAGCTTTTGGTAGACCTAATGAACGGGACCCCAAGACAGCTAAACTATTACAACTTTACTTTGTGGCTCCGTGTTTCTAGTCTTTACGGGTTTGTCCCGTTGCGAAGCGTATCCACGAATAAGGGGGAGTAGACAAAGACAGGCAAAATCTGTGCTGCTTTTCGTAAGCATTAAAACCGATTCTCTTTGGGTTTTGCCCATTACACTATACAAATAAGTTAGGTTAATGTCTCATATCGTGTGCTACACCCTTGAAACGTGCTACACTCTTACTATGTTTTACGCATAGGTAATTGCGCATAGAAGTACATTCTAGCAATTGTAAGATAATGAATGTTTTCAATACTTGATAAAACAAAACTTTCATTCTTGCGTTCTCTTGCGTCTTAAATAATAAGGGGGTAGAATAAGTAAGGGGGGTGGGGAAATTTTCCGAAAATTAATATGCGGGATTGCAATAAGTGGAGAGCTAGAAATATGTGAGAGGGTAGGATTAATCTCGAAGTAAGTTCATCACAATCATGGAAAATAACATATGAGCACCAAAACAGCATACATATAGCAAGTAATTACTATAGTCTACTCCCGTTTTGTTTTCTTTCTGTTATGCTTCAAAGAGAGGACTTGTAAGAGAGGACTTGCAAGAGGGCTTGTAATAACAAAGGAGAAATGTTGGATATCGTGGAAGGTGTTCTACATCGTTGATATCGTTCCAATTTTTTCCTCTCCAAACTAAATATCCTTTGCTTTGTAAGGTAAAAATTGAATAACCTATTAAGTATCGGTTCGGCTGTATTGTAAAAGAACGCCATCCTTTACAACTCAGTCGGTAAAGCATTGGTATGGTAAAACCAAGGTTTTGCGTTCGAGTCCTGTGGTATTCCATCTACAATAACATGTATGCCGTTAGCGTGCTTCCAAGTTAGTAAAACAAGGTAATATGTCACGACGGCATTTGCAATTCTATTCCGTTTATGCCATTGATCGTTCTCTTCAACATATTTTTTGTCGTTTGTGATGGGGATTATGATGATGCCAATGACGATGACAATGACAATGATGAGAAAGAAAGAGGATAAAAAGGAAAAAGAATAAGAACAAGAATACGTTTTATACTAAATGTCTTGTGTTTTTATTAAAACCTTCCCCGTTTGTAATGATAATTAAAACTATTCTTTGACCAAAACGTTTTGACGGATTCTGCTCAATCCCTTTTTACAAGTATGATATCTTTCACATAGAGCAAATTGCAGCATTTTTCAGACCCTAAGTGTGCCGTCAAAATAATGAAGTTCATCGAAAGTGTATCGGAACATGGTGTCATATCATGTTTCGGTGATCATGTGTGGTAGCTTTATCCCGAACTTAAATTTACTTTTTCGACCTGCTTGTTTATGAGTACGTCTGTTTGAAGTTAAAAGCTACAGGAAAGGAGGGCCTAAAAAGTCCGACAAATCAAGTAAAAGCCCTGGCCACCGGATTCGGTCCAAAAGATCTAGTATGGAGATAGGAGCACCTCACCAGACGTGGTAGTAGTATTCCATATGTGGTCCGAATGATGCTTTATAAAGATATACAGATATAAGGATATAATAATTTCGCACGAGAGGTACTTTTGCGTCCGATCTAAAAAGTAAACTTTCAAAACGTCCAAGAACGGTCCGCAGGAAATTAGGGTCCAAGACGCCTTATTTCGTGGTTCTGTGGGGGCTGAACGTCATCCATGGCCACAGATGGGACCACAAAATTCCTGTGACGGCTGAACGACGTAGAGGTAAAGTTTTTTGATCAGTGAAAGTGATTGGGCATTCCTTCCCCATTCGGTAGCAGTGCGAAGATCACCCTCAAGACGATTAGTCATTCTACATTTCTCAAGCCGGTTAGGTTTGTCTAGATAAGAATAAATGGTGATGTCGTCCGAAAAATATCAAGCTCCGAAAAGATACGATCGAGCAGATTATGTATAAACTGCAGAAATAGAGTAGGTCCCAGAACGGAACCCTGGAGAACGCCAATATTGAGGGAGTAACTATTGGAGGAGCGGCCATCTAGTAAAACCTTGATACTTCTACCAAATAAAAAATATTGTAATCTGGATAGGATGTTACTCGTTTCTGTCATACTGTAAAGTTCAAACCATATCCCTAGAGCTTTACAATAAGATCAAAGAGCCAAACTTTGTCGAAAACTAGTTCTTGCTAGGCCTGATACTTCAAGGACACGATGAATACGTGCGGTGACCACAGAAAGGACGTTAGCAGTTGAACGAAAGCCGAACTGGCGATCAGAGAAATGCCCAAGAACGTCAAGGTATTTAACAGGGGAGACACTGATAATAGTCTCAAAGACTTTGCTCAGGATGGGTAGAAGACTAATTAGTCGATAATTACTAGGACCAGAACTCTCACCAGCGTTTTTAAATATTGGTACGACAGATGCTACTTTCCAGCGGGAGAGTAACATGACTCATTCAAAGGAGAGATTTCTTGACAGCAATTCTGTAGTACAATTGATGGATTACCATCAGGGTCAGTGGCTTTTGATGTATCAAGATGGGCAATAATAGGAACATTTAAGGTAAAAGTTATTTGACTTTTAAGAAGATATATATCAGTACGTGATGGGCACTCAGGTAAGTTGTGACCACTATCATAGAGAGTAAAATTAGCAGTAAAATTCTTTTTAAAATTCTTGTTGTCCTCTAAAGAATTGTGGGACTGAAGATTTATTCTTCTGTAAGATTGTTTTACAGATCCCCCCCAAATCACCAAGCCTATTTTGGATATAGCAACTGACTGATATTTGGTCTTCCACAACCCCTGCAATTTATGTCCACTTCTGGCATGTTCCCGTTGAACATTATGCATAAAATTACAAGTAATTCAGAGAGTGTGCCCCCCGAAAATGCCTAAACCTATAGTGCAAAAGCACATGCATCAAATATATTTGGCATGTAATCGGGGAAGATGCAAAGAGTGGAATATCACATTTCAATTAAATTAACCAAAACCAACTACAGACTACAACTACATGAAACTGCAGTGCACGGATTCGAATCCCAATGTCGACGAAGACATAGCTATGTATGCATCTCCTTCGATTAATGGCCTGATCAGAATTGGAATGAGGCATCCAATACCAATAACAGTAACTCATCAGTACAAGTCACCAAACCTTTATAAATATATAAATATATTTTCTCGAAGTGCTTGTGGGAAACTAAATTTAGAGAAATAATTAAATTGAGCATCTACAGAGGATCTAAAGTGTTTAGATACCCAACCTATATGACCAAAGCATTGCTACCGGGTCATAAAATGCCTATAACTTAACAACAGACATAGGTGTTGAAATTGTGATACATCTTTGTCGCTAATTTTGACATCAGCTTACTTCAGTAACTATGTGACACTTGCTTACCTTTTCTTTAATATTCATGTAATTTCTTGCTGTTGCTGCGATAATTCGAAGACTTTTCTTTTCTCTGTAAAAGTCCAGCTTTGTTTCATCGACCTTAGCCGCAATATTACCAAAGGTAAATAGTAATCTCACTACGATATCCTGCAAATGATATGAGATCACTAATCTTGAAAAAGAAGGTAAAAAAACAGGCTGTGACGTATTTACTTTATTCCCTAAAGAAACACCCCCTTGAACAAGCACACCCTTGAATAAGCGCCTCCTTCTAAGGTCAGATCTGAATAAGCGAATCATGAGATTAAGTGTCCTCTACACATCTCCCCATATCGTAACGGCAAAAGCTTGTATAGTAACATATTTATACAATTACAATGTAGGAACTATTCAATTGGCTTTTAAATATGTATCGTAAAAATTCTACCTTATAAAGAAAACAGGAACATATTGATCTCATTGTCATCTTCTTTTACTTAAATTACCGCAGTTCGTTGAATACGGGGTCATTCCATGAATAAGAGCCGGGAATACAAGTAATATTTTGAAATATGTGTACCGAGCGCTTATCCAAGTAAACCCGGTGAGAGCGACGTATGGCCTTGTTAATACAGTTAAACCTGGATAAACGGACACTAACCAGCAGAAAACAAGAGTGTTGATATGGTATGCCAGTGGTTCCGATTTCGATCCCTTATAGGAGCAGTGTTGCTTTCCGATATGCGATATTGGCTTTATCTTCATAAATTCCCCAAAATCTTCGCATTATTACAAGAAGAATTATTGGCTATGTGGATAAGCTCTTAGTACATTAGAGTACGATTGTCACCTTCTAGGAAACAGTAAGTCTTCATGGTTATGGGAATAAAAGATCATCTCGACATAAGCGCACATTTCGAAAGAGACTAAGCCTGGCACTAAAATGTCCTATGGTGTAGGAGACACGGATAGGAGACGAAAGCCACACGGATAGGAGACGAAAGCCCTTTGGACTACTTAGGGAGTAACGTGTGCGAATTACATAGGCAATAAACTGGTACGCCAAAGCAGAAAACACAACAGAAAACTATGACCTTGCTTTTAGTCTCCTGTTTCGCATAACCTAGTAAAAAGTGCAGGCTAAAGATTTTCTTGGAATAATGGACTTGGTGGAGAATAAAGAGAGAGGCAACCTGTAAAATGGGATTTTCCCAGAGCGATAATGCAAGAAGGACTGATACGCACAGACGATGTATCACAAAATTACAGAAACAAACGAAAGAACTATAACTCAAAAACTATGCAACACTTTAAAATTGCAACTTTAAACTTATGTTTTCATACGAAAATGGTTTATAAGAACCACTAGCGTCGAAAAATTGAAAACTTAAGAAAGTCGATTAGTTAACCATATGAGAAGTGCCAGAATTAGAATTCTACGCCAACGGGATGCCGATATTTTAGAGGCAGCCAAACAGAAATGAGTATTTCAACCACGGAACCAATTCTAGGGTCTAGAGCACGAAGGAGATGACGTTATCCAACAGGACAACTTCATTCAAGCCATGATGATCTCATCCTTTGTTCCGTTGGATAACGTCATCCCCTTCGTGCTCTAGACCCTAGAACTGGTCGCGTGGCTGAAATACTCGCTTCTAATTGGTTGCCTTTAAAATATCGGCATCCCGTTGGCGTAGAATTTTAATTCTGTCACTACTCATATAGAACTTAAGAAACAATACTAACAAGAATATAACGATTCTTAGCAAAGAGCATGCAAGAGACTGCTATAGTTCCCGTGTGCACATGAAAAATGCTTTATGGAGGGGATAATTCATCTGGTCATATAAATCAATACTTGTAAGGTACTTCTTTCATAGTACAAACTTTCCGTTGTCCTTGGAAACGCTCAGGAGCCATTAAGAGCCTTTCACTAATCAAAATTGGAATTCTGTTACGAATCTTCGAAACCTGAGTTTTAATAAAAAGACTGAATGTATTTTGTGATGTCATTACTTTTCGGCATTAAATTGATTTCACTGCTTTCATAATGTGGTACCAACATACCTGATTTTTCGTGTGTATCCGAAGTAATTCAAGTAGATTTTTACATCCATTTTCGATTTCCGAAATACCATAACAGCCGTCACTAGCTTGTGTGAGTTTGCTAAAAAGAGGCAGGGACACGAAATGATTATGAAACCCTGCTAACTGGAGCAAAAATTAGAGTCTTGGATTTACTACGAGATGGGGAAAAGAAGCTGAGACATATTATACTTTGTGCTGTTTCGATTTGAATTAGTTTATCGGGTAAAATTGAGGAGGACTGCATTTCAGGTGCTCCACTCCGTGAGTCGTATTTTTACTTACAATAATAGCATACGTGCTGTTATACAGAAGAACGACAGACCCTTTAGTCATCAGAACGTTCAAACAGTTAGGAAAGAAGTCGTCATGATAGAAGAGGCGATTTACAACGCCACTACCTATACGTCCTACAACTGAACTTTTAAGTAACGCCATGGTGGCATCACGATAAGCGCGACGAAGTCGCAGTATTGACACGATACTACTGTCCATTCGCAGATAAACAGCACACAAAATACAGCTCAGTTGGTAAAAATCTGGCTTAGCATGGGGACGATCGGCTGTTGGGATCAGTATTTGCCATATCAAGGGACTTTGCTGATAACTTATTCTCTCAAATAACTGTTGGCAAGTCTTGTTCAGCAGCGCCAACTTTCGATTCAAAGAGCTCATTTCGTAGAATGTCAAACATTGTAATTCGAGAGTTCCAAGATTAATCCCCGATCGACGCGATTCCTTAATTTCGTTATAAGTATGATTTTCGTATAATAATTCTAACCCATACGGGATTAAGAGTCTCCGTATCAATACAGGGAGACCTGTCAAAATATAACTCAACCTAAGAGTCTTAGCTACCTGCCTTGAATGCGTACAAAAACTTACGGATGGTTACCTTGACTAATAAAACGCTTACGCTCTCTTGATCCTGTTGCACAAAACCCTGAGTATCCCTATCATACATACCATAACTAGAATAAATTCAACGAAAGTCATATCGCATCACTGCGATAAATTGTTTTATATCATATCATATTTTCTTCCAATTAACGCCCTGAGCTAAGCGTTATTCGGGAGGGTGCGTCTATAAAGAATATCAGTTTGTTTCGTAAGAAACATGCCTGCAGTTGTATTGTGATTTTAGGCTAGATTAACAATGTATGTCATATTACGGAATTCAGCTCAGGGACTTTAATGACTTTGAATTAACGTCATTTATTAGGTTGTTTACGGCGAAATAACTTGTTTGTTCCCGACTTTTTCTTTTATTCTCCAGTTTGTTGGCAGTTAGTAGGATAGTTGTTGTGTAAAATGAAATAGTTGTTAAAATATTATGACCCAGACGGAGTAAGATTGCCAAATCAATATAATAGATGTTTTTAGATA
>PUGI020000095.1:0-13060 GCA_008930755.2 Alatina alata | reverse complement strand
CCCCCCGCTATCACTCCGTACCTAGTTATTAAAACTGGCGTTTGATTTCGTGACTGCGGTCACCTCGTTGACTCAGGGAGGACCCTGATTAATTTAGATAAAACATTCAAGCGTAGGATCGATTTCCGGACTTCTGCGACGAGAACGTGCCCTAATAAGAATGCGAGCCTATGTTAGATTCAATGCTCACTCAATACTTTGCATTGTTCATTTTTTCATCTCCTCCCTACGATTATATCACCCCCTCCCCACAATTATATCACCCCCTCCCCATGCTTATTCCAACACCCTGGCTATTAGGTACCCAAGCGTTCATTTTTTCCCATCCCCTCCCCACAATTATTTTACCCCCTCCTCACGCTTATTCCAACTCCCCGGCTATTAGGTGCTCAAGTGTAATGCAGGGAGTTTTATATACGCTGATGGGTTCGTTCACACACACAAGTTCTGAAAACTTGAGGTGGCTTTTGTTGTTTTTGCTTAATTCCATTAGACTAGATTTTATTCGAGAGACATAACAAATATATTTCCAGTTACGTCTGCTTAACGGTGGAAACTGACATCCCACTCGTGTTACAACGATTATGAATGACTTTGAAGAAATGCCATGTTGGTATATTTAGTAAACGCTTTTAACTTTAAATAGAAATTTAGGATTGGGAGTAGAATAGTAAACTACCTTCTTGTCTGTGACGGATGTTTTTCGTGGCTATTTTGCCCTTCATTAAGGTGATGTTTTGACTTTATTTATGTATAACTTGCAAGATGAACCGCAGAGTTACATTCATTTGACCTGTGTTGATTATGCTTTACACCTCGGTTCAAGTTGCGGCAAAAGATACGTTTAAGTATATGAGATTGGTTGCACCTAATGACGATCAAACGGGACATTATAACGCGGATAAAAGCAAGTGAAGTTCGGTTCATCTTTCACTATTCCATGAACTGTTAACTACTTTGTGGGAAGTTGATTGATTATTACTGTAAATTGAGTTATAAGAAGTCGGAAAATTGTAGGACAGAAGAATAGTCATGAAACGTTTGTTCGTCGTAGAATAAAAGCCGCTCTTTGGCGCAATACAATTAGTCATATTATGAATTTTTAAATGATATAAATTATGTGCTAACCCTAACTGGTGATTTTTGTGGCCACAAAACCGATGTATGTTAAGCATGTACCAGCCCTCTGTTTAAGTGAATCTTTGTCTATTAGTGAAAGACTTCGTCGCTATATCTTTCCCTGTTAGAACTCATAAATAATGTTAGAGAGCAGGCGTTAGACAATGGTGCATTCTACATCTTGTGTTATCCTCTAAATGAAGTTTTTGCTAACATCTACAAAAACGTCGTACAGTGTGTATGTGGCAGCCCTGATTTAAGTGAATCTTTCGTCACTCGGTATTTTGCCTATGAAGCTTATTTTAAGCGATGCTAGGGAGCTTCTATCAGTAAATGTTACGCGTTACAGAGCGTTGTGTTGCTTTCTAAATACTATCCCGAATAACTGCTCTAGGTTACACGCTTCAAACTGAATCTTATGGTTATGACTGGACACACAAACAACAGACCTGATGTATTTAGTTCGTTTAAACCTAAAATATCACCGAAACCATCTTAAATATTGATCGGTACAAGTTCGATAAACCAAAATGGAATGCGCAAAAAGTAAGGTACCATAGACGGTTATGGTGCTTTTCCATTAACAATCGAAGAAACATTTTGTACAATAGTCTTTAATTTCCTTCAACAGTTTAAGAGGCCCAAAATGGTTTGAGACTTAAAATCTCATTTTACTCACTGGACCCACTGGGTGTAACCCCTGAATAGAAGCTGTATCATCAAGTTATATTAACACCAGCAATAAGAGGTGCTCAAAAGAAGAGGTGCTCAAAAGAAGAGGTGCTCAAAAGAAGATTTTGGCAGGGATTTAGGGACGATGTTGCCTATAATTGGCATAACGAAAAAAATTCAGAATTGCCCAGGAATGATATTTGGAAGAAAGGATGTTCTATAATTTCTTATCAGTCCTATAAGTGCTTTTACAAGAGGTTGCACAATGTGCACCTCCCTTTAATACGCTAACAAAAAATATGGAAAAACGCAATACGTGGTATCTTTAATAGGACGTATTATGTGGCACTCTTTAATGTCGCCCGGGTACCTACTAATCGTGAGGGCTAGGACCCGCTTCAGTACCATGTTATACTGCAGATGTTGCTTATTTTGTGGGAGGATTAACCTAACTAGATCCTTCTAGTCGCTTTAAGAGCAACGGTAAACACCTCTTGTATGCTCACGATCGCCATAGCAGAGCTGTTTAAGCTTGTGGACCCCCCTCAGCCCCCACCCCCAAAATTACACTCGGTAATGGCCTACTTCTAAAGTAGTAAAATATGGCAAAATAAAGTACGCCTTGTTATTAGTAAAATATGGTAAAATAAAGTACCCCTTGCCCTTTGTACTTTCTGTCCTTATGTTTGTTTGACTATTAAACTACGAGAACTGGAGGGCCAAACCTTTACCCCTTGCTCCACCATTGCTTGACATGTCAACATATCGCAAATATTCCCCATGGGCTTTAATTCAAAATAGACATATTCAGTTGGGGGGGGGGTATTCGTACGTGATTTTTATTGACGACTGTCATTAAAGTCATAGCAGGACTCCAGCACCGGCAAATATGGGTAAAAGCGTTTCACCAGTGTGTCAGAGTAGCCATTAAAGTTCCTTGGTACTCCGTTTATTCTAGCAAGTTTGTGTTAGCGTTGGGGTTGGCGTTAGGGTTAGTATTAACGTTTAGGAATGCGGTTTAGGAACAGGGTTGTCCTTACCAATTTCAAAGGCGAACAGAAAAACAAGGGACTTTAATCACGTGTGTCAAAGTATTATCTTTATTTTGTACAGACAACCCACATGTTCGCGCTATTTATCCCACAGCACCACATTCTTATTCTTTTTGTCACATTTTGATAACATGAAAACGTATTACATTTTACTATTTGTTAATAACCCCTTAAATAGAAACCCTTGGCTAGTGTAGGCCTACAGGAAACAGAATGATACTTGTGCCTGCAAACGGGTGGGCTTTACTGGAAGGGGCTTTTATAAAAGGAAATATAGGATTCTTTAGTTTGTGTTGTTCTCACGCGTTATCAGCTTTGGAAGATGCGTATTCGATAAAGAACGCACCCATCGTGGGACAAAACAATGCTACCCATATGATTTGACATAATGTACGTGTAATTGGGCTATCATAACCAATGGCATAAAATAGTTGTAACATGATTCTCTTAGGTGCAGACCGTCTATATATAACTTGTATAGCCAAAAATAAATGAAACCGGCTGACAGCAGATGGCCCGTTTGCTGTCAATTTTAAATGTCATTAAAACGTGGTCGTTGTATTGGGGCGACCCTTTTTTGTAAGCTTAAAACTCAATTACGCTTAATTGATTATTTTAAACTAATTTAAGACAGCAATGAGTTCGGTATCACGAATCGAAGAGGGAAAATAAGCCCCTCTTGTTTGACCTGTAAACCGTTACGTGGTTCGGCTCGACCATCTTCAATAGCATTCGCTGCTTGTTCATGGCAGAACAAATTGGATCCATGTTATTATGAGGCTTATTGTGAACGTGGGGTGGTAGGATAGGGTAAGAGAAGTGCTTCTTAATGCTTCTTTTTGTTTACATTTGTCTTAATCAGGATTAAGAGGCATTACCATTACTGTGTTTGCTTAGCTGACGGCCTGAATGTAAAGGATGTGACGTCAGCCGTAAATTCCTTGTAGTCAATGGCTTGCACATACCAGAAGCGTTTCGAACTTTTTACTTGCTTCACGTGGTTCATGCTTATTAGATTCGATTCCCAGGTAGAGACCAAGGCTTCTGCTACGGTGTTTTGCGATCGAAACTTCGAAACCGTTGCACTGCTGTTGCAAAACATTTGTCAACTTCGAGATTCGGGCGCCGATCTTAATGAAGCAATAGTTGAGTGAACATCTACTAAGCTAACAAGTTTGAATAAGGAATTATAGTATTGTTCGTATTGCACGATCTTTCATTGTGCAAAGTTCGATCGGCGTCTCTTTCATAGAGATCCACAATGTAATGTAGAATTGCGAGCAGTTTGTGAAGATCGATTTTATCAAGGCAGTCGTTTGAACATCAGGACGAGGCACAGGACAGTCTGATCTTTCATCAACTGGTTTAGTAGATCTTTGTGCGGCTCAGAACTACAGTACCAGCATTGATATACTAAAGAAATCTAGTTTAACTTGTATATACCGAGCATGAGGAACTACAGAGTCTGGAATCGACTCCATAACACAGGATCCTTGTTTCCAAGGAAGTGGATAGTGGAAGGTAACTATGTGCAACAAGTTCTTTCTCTCCTACTTTAGTTGCTGTCAACATGCTTTTTAAGCAGTCCTTGAACTTCAGTCAAGCTTACAACAAGCCGTGTTTTCTGGCTTAGCTAATGCATGGTGTAATGAGATTAAAAAGGGTTTAGAAAGAGTTTTGTACACCCACTGTTTGTGTTCATAGGTCCCTGCTGGTATACCATCCAATCGAGTCACAATTGCCTGTAGATACAAGTTGGTTAAGTTAGGATGGTCTCATTAAGTCTTTGTCATGCATTTAATAGCCCATTTCCTCTCTAAATCCATGCGTTTATAACTTGATCACATCTTCGGCCTTCCCACCTCGAACCACCGTGATGTTGAGCTGTGTGCTGCCTGTTGATAGGAGAACGTGCGTGCTGCTTTAGAGAAGCTTTTGGGGCTGTATAACGACAGCTACTGAAGCGTCCTAACTGTTTAATAAATTCCCTACAAGCAGGAACCTCTTGTGAAATCAGTAGGGAAATCGGTAGACTGCACCAAGATATTATAACCTCTAACACTACTGTATTTGTTCACATCTTGACCTCTACCTGTATGTACTTCTTAGTGTACCATCGTCAGACATACGCGAATGGAATGTATTAATAAGTTGTGAAGAGAAACGTCAGTCTTGTTGGTAAAGTAGTCCAGTATTGACATGGCAAAGCTTACTAATATAGGCTGCAAGACTCCCCCCGTTGTCCAGTAGGAAAGCAATTTTCCTGCACGTAGGACACCATAGAAGTGTAAAATATACCCTGCATGGGGGAAATCCGTTAAAACGTACTTTTTTCTTGAGAGAAACAAGAAGAAAAATACGGCATGGTTGGATTAACAACGCTAATAGTTTATGATGACATTGTGATGGGTACCTCACGTCTTAATGAACGTATGTGCTGATATACGTGGGTAGCTGGTCATGATGCTCCAGAGCACTACAGAGTCAATACATAACGTAATTACGTCACTAGGTATAGGTGTACACACGCTGGTACGGGTACCATCATTACAGATATATACCTTGGTACGTTTGAATGGCACTTATGTACGTGTATGTGTATATGTACATAGCAACTCCATACTAATGTACATATAACAGATGTAGTATCTATAACTACGTAGAGACATTTATACATACAGAAATTCATAAATTCATGTATCGTACATGCTTACATACAAGCATGTATCATCATACGAATGTACGTACGCACGTAGATAAATAGACACATGCGAAAAGAAGCAGCAGTTTTTTGTAGGTGTTTGTATATTGCTCTACGTTATTGTATCGAGCACTCTAAGGAAGGTATTTAAATATAACCGTTTGTTATTATCAAATCTACTAATACATATAGACATACACCAAATATCCATATGTATATATGCGTACACCAAATATCCATAGCAGATAGACAACAGATATTTGTGCATAACACAGGGGTGTGCATACATGTTATATACATAAAACCTCTGAGGTACTGAGGTAATTTAGCTGCTCCCATTTTGCAAATGCCTTTTTGTGTTTATATACATATATATATATGCAAATATACATATATTTAACACAATATAGTATATAACAACAATATGTATTGGTCATTGTATATATGTATATATGTGTGTGTGTGTCTGTCTGTGTCTGTGTATGTGTGTATGTGTATATAAAGCAAACAATAACATTTATTTTCATTATTAAAATAATCGATGCAATCGTGTAAAGCAGTGTACGTACAGATAATTATATAAAGAGACAACGAATTGGCCTTTACGGGAAACTCAAAATACGAGAGCAACAGTTTTTATCGCCAATATTTTTGTCGCCAATATTTTTGTGTAAATACAGCTATGTATAGATAATTATATACATACATATATTCTTTCTTTTGTATGTGTACGTTCATTCATATACATAATTGTCATATACATCCAATTTTATTCTAAGTTGTGTAAGAGATAAAAGCACAAATCAATAACTGTTAATGTAGGCGTGTTTGTAAGGAAACTCTGGCTGATACGTTTTAAATGTTGTTGTTTAAACAGAGTAATTCGTGCAAACTTGCTGTAACAATCAAGACTTTTTCTTACACCATATTTGGTATCATTGCAAATCGTACTGATCATTTAGTCGAAATGTGTTTGCTGCTCCCAGTTTTTGATGGAGAAGCGTGGTTTTCGAGGCGTGGATGAACAGTGACACAGAGAAAGAATAACCAAAACTAAATTAAAAATTGTTAATATAAGTAGATATATGCATGATTGGGTAGAAGAAATGACGAAGCTCTTATAAAATTAGTCATTGTTTTCAGCAGAGATGAAAACCTCTGAAGGCTTTATGAAGTAATGAAGTCAGAGAAACAACGTAATTTGTAATTGACCGGATCTTTTTGAGAATCAAACACCAAATTTGGTGCTAATTGGATTGTATTTTTATGTAGTTTTAGGCCATTGAAACCAGAAGCTATTACTTGATCATTATCGGGCAGCTTGTCAGAAGAGACTGTCGTAGCCACGAGAACTGCTATGTGATGTTTCTGGTACCTGAATGTGATAATTGCCGATCGATTAGCATTTCTTGACATAATGCTTGAATGGAAATTCAGTGCAAATGCTGATCCTTCTAAAACTATTCTGCCTTAAACATGGTTTTGTACTTCCAGTTTAAGCTTGCAATAACAATATACAAGTCGTTCGAAAAATCAGGCGTTATGCATCACCTGCAAACGTTTGAGAAGATTGTCTCTGACAGATGGCCGAAACAATTCGCATTTGGGTAGTGTTATCTGATGGTTTCGAAGTTGAAAGATTGTAAGGATTAGAAAACTTTATGGACCATGGTATAAAACAGTGATTTAGTTTTGATAAAATCATTGCTAAAGTAAGCCAACAAGGGAGGTTAATTCATAGAGTTTTGAGCAGCTGTGGACTGATGAGATTTGGATGAAGTTTATGACGGTAGGTTTGGAATTAGTTAGATATCTGGAGTTAGAATTCGATGATTAATACGAATGTGATTACAGATATTCGTAGTGATCTGAGGACACTTTATATCAAAGATTAATATATAAGATAATTTGTTAACTTATTTTATGTGGCTGTGATTGGTTAGATTGGGCGTGTTTAGTCTCGGCACATAAGAACAATGATAGGGTAAGGAATACGGGGATAGCCATAGGCAGATAAAATAATCCGGTACCTTGAGCCACGAGATGGGGTGTAAGATGGCCGATAAATGGATATGCGATCGCGTAGTTATGACATAAAGATAAGATGACCAACGAATTAATATGCAATCACATATCTTCATCCACGACATAAATCTGTAGTGAGGCCAAAGAAAGCGTGTGAAATCATTTGCCTTAAGCAATGAGATGGGGTGTAAGATGACCAAATAATGGGTATGCAATTATATATCTTCGTCCATGAGATGGACTTGTAAGGTGGCCAAAGAAAGTTTTCAGGCATGTACAGTAAGCAAAGAGATGTGGCTGTAAGGCAGTGATCATCAACTGGCGGCCCGTGGGCCGAATCTGGCCCGCGACTGGATTTCAAAATTGTGAGGATCAAGGAGAAAATATCATGTGGTCCACAATATGAAAGCAACTGAAAACAACAGCACTGTTTAACATTTATTGTTTCACCTAGTTTTTTTATGAGGGTCCGGCCCTCTGACAAATATAGTTGGTGACCCCTGCTGTAAGGGGTGTCAGGTGCTAAAAAACCCTGCATATGATGACGTACCTTATGCCATTAGATGGAATTGTAAGGTCGCCAAAGAATAAGTATGCAATTACGTAGCTTTAGCAATGAAAAAGGACGTGAGGTAGCCAATGACTGGGTATGCAATAGCGTATCGTGAGCCGTGAGATGGAAGTGTAAGGTCATCAACAAATGGGCATATAATCAGGTATCTTCAGGGGGATGTGAGATGGGAATGTAAGATGGCTTGAGACAGCGTGTACAATCAGGCATCTTGAACACTGAGATAAGTTGAAGACGCGACCTTTGCTACGAAAAGGCTATCAACGGCTAAGTCCTCCAAATTGCTGCTAGCGCCCGTTCCCCAAAGGTTTTGTCACTGACATCTAGGAATTGTCAGATGTCTTAAATGCAGCAGCTCACTGATATCGTTAACATAAGTATGAGAAAATTTGTTGTAAACTTTGAACAACCTTTGCAAAGCTTTTTATTTCCAAATTTCTAGCTTTTATATTAACTCTAATATCCCTAGGCCTGCTGTCGAGAGTCCATCCAGACGCGAGACCCCTCCAAATCTTCAGCCGGGCAAAGGGCCCGGTTTAAGAATGATCGACAACGGGGGAGTCAAAGACGTACAGTCACTGGCTTTTAGGAAGGGTATACAGTACGTTTGTATTCATGTTCACATATTTTGAGCTAAGTTGGTCCCGTTTGGTACCGAATCGATCCTACCCCTGAAAACACCAGGCATCTGTCTCTGTATCATTCTAGTCAAAAAATACTTAAGGTACTGATCAAACTAGGTTCGAACCGTAACCACGTTCTTCCAGTTGAGTTCGTAAAGAGATGAGCCAATTTGCCGACAACGTATGTCTATGTATGGCATGCCAGTATTGTGATATTGAAATGTATCATATAATAATTGCAATTATTTAAATCCATATTTATTTTCGTTAAATATAGCAATTTATTGCCTCGAAAGATTATAAATTCTGTTGACAGCGGTTCAATACAATGACGTGTTGGTATTTGATATGTCACAAGTTTTAGGTCAATTCTATTCTATTTCCGTTCGCATTGGTCAAGGATGTAAATGATAGCAAAGTCATTTTCAGTCGGAGCTGGAAATGTTGGAAAAGTGCCTTTAACAGTTCTCGTTTTACGTTAATGTCCTAAGTTGATAGCAAAATAAGAAAATGAGGTACATCTGTATCAATTATGAACCACGACTTTAACTTTATGGGTTATAATGCTGAGTAAAATTATTATGAAAGTATTGAGTTATGTAGAATGAAGCCCAAAATACGACCGATTAAAATCCAATACAGCTATTTATAAATCAGTTTATGGTATTGGTATTCGAAGAACTGGGTTTTGGTCACAGTTGGATTAACGCTTACAAACCGTAACAGTAGCTGTAACAACCTACATTTGTTAGTTTGTAGTGTAAATTGGGGACCAATCTCGGGGGAGAAGGGTCAATCAGAGGGGGGATATACTGAAAGAGTAAATCGACCCTAAGTTTTCGCATCAAAGCACAAAAGGGCCCTTTTGAAGCACTATGATGATATAAAAATGCGCGAATAGATGTTTTCTCAAATTTAGATGTTCTACACTCTCAGTGACATTCATTCTAATATGATGCCCTCAGTGATACTAATAGAATGTTAAAAAATGTTCGCGATTTTACCATTGTCTCCTATCTGATTGATACCAGTTCAGGTATTAGGGGTTCGTGAACGAAAACGCGCGTTTTTCGGTACGAGTATTACCCGCTTTAAGCACCCAGGAGCGTATCTCTTACCCACTCCCTGCTCGACACCCTTACGTGAACTTGGTATCAGTCACATAGTGTTTACATCATGTTTGAAGGGTTACCAAGATCATCTGCTGTCCTAGAAGAAAAAAGCCGCATTTCTTTGAAGATTAATATTTTGAAGTGGTTTTAAGTGTTCGTGCACAATGATGGATAGGTTCGATAAACAACCTAATTGGCTGTTTTTGATTTTGTTCAAGCTGGAATGTCATGCTTTCTTTCTAAATTAAAGGGTGTTATGATAAATAAATGATGTGGCAGTGATAAATTTTGTCAGTCACTGTTTTTTCTCGTTACATCTCAATGGCATCGATGCTTTATGTACAAAGTTATTCAAAAGGAAGACATTAATGCACTTCGTTGCAGTACTGTTAGCGTGACAAGTGATCTGTACCTTTAGTCCTGAAGGGAGGTCCTAGATCAGGGGTCACCAGCTATATTTGTCAGAGGGCCAGAATTTTAACGGACAGTCACCTTGGGGGCCGGACCCTCATAAAACTGTATGAAACAATAAATGTTAAACAGTGCAGCAAATCTGTCCTCATTTCGGAACATAGCCTGAATAGAGTCATAAATAATGGGGATTAATGATAGTTAAGAGTCTTAGTTGTTGCTGTTTTTAGTTGCTTTAATAGTGAACCGCATGATATTTTCTCTTTGATCCTCACAATTTGGAATCGAGTCGCGGGCCGTATTGGATGATTGGGCAGGCCTGACTCGACCCGCGGGCCGCTAGTTGATGATCACTGTCCTATATCATACATGCGGATAAAGTGCTCTGTTGCTCCGTATGCCCTTAAAATTGTTAAGGCCAATCTTAACTCTTTCCAAAACGCTAACCCCAACGCTAACGCAAAACCAATGCAGAAACTGGAGCAACATAGACTTTATCCGTATGTCTAGATCAGGGGATCACAACCATTTTCCAATTGTGGTCACTTTTTCGAATAAGAAAACTTTTCGTACTCCAACACACTTCAGCCAACGACAAATAAACAAACATATTTTTAATCTAATCATTATATGAAAACAATGTCATTTTGTGTTTTATTTGCCAATGCAAGAAGAAGGTTCAAGTACTGTATCGATGAGCCCACTAGGCTAAAAGGTTGTTTTGTTTGGACGGGGTTAATGTGTTAGAATTAAGGTGCTATACCCGACCCTCGCGGTCCAAAGGAAACTAATTCACTGTCCCGTTTGGGACCGCGAATCCCAGTGGAGTTTGGTCAGCCTATTTGGTCAACATCTAAGCCCAGCAAATGGCGCGAAAGAAAGGCATTTCAAGAAATTTAGTCAAATCTGTGATTCTACTTTGAAAACTGTTACAAAGAGTTTGAATCATAGAGGCTCGACGTGTAGTTTTTTTTATTGGGTATTTTTAAAGGGACCCGAGAATTTCGTTCGAATTAGTTAACGTTCGAATTACACATTCGATCACTTTAAAACCAAGTTGTGATTTATGTTTTTGATCTTTCAAACATTATCTTCAGTACGGAACTAAGACTTGCTGAGCCCCTTAGGCACTGGGGCACAGTTGGGTCCCGTTTCCCTCTTTCAATAATGAAATTGAAATATGGTACTCATCAAAAAGTTTATTGTTCACAAAGTAGTGCAGCCCTGCAGATTCTTCATCAGATAAATAGTACATGAATGGCGGACTACAACTACGTCTTAAACAGGGTTGGCAACGAGGACACATAAGAATATAATCACGCTTGGCTTTGATAATACTAAAGATAATTGGCATTAAATTGGCTGTTATCAAGCCACGTGCTATCATGATCTTAGATTGGTTTCCTATACGCCGATGGGAGCGTTGGTATTTGTTTTTAGTACGGTTTTTGCCTAGTTCGTCAATTGCCGAAAGCAATGGTCTTACTTTATTATTTGTTCCCCAAAAGCTAGTATCATTTCCTCGAAAGGCGTGTTAAATGCATGAAAGTATTGATAAAAATCGTGTCCAAGACATTTAAGATGCTTAACGGAACCGTTTGCGTTGTAAGGACCGTGTTAGAAATTTGCTCTGGCATCGGATTTGCCGAAGGGGAAGTTTCCCCACGATTTGTTCCCGGTTTCAAGTCATCTCAGTGTTACAGTAGCGGCCATAGGGGTCGCTAAGGCCAACACCCTGTGCTACCTTTAGTAACGAGATCCGTGTCGTCTCAATGGTGGTACGAATCGTGTCTATTCGTGCCGTTATTGAGGTAACTCGGTCAGACGACTGATATTTGCCCTGTTAAGTTGGCTGCTAATGCGAGATGTCATTTCGCAAGTGACAGTATCATACCACTTCACATACAGGCAGTTGTGGTCTCAGCTTCCGTTGATATCTGAGAAACAAAGTAGTGCTCGACAACTGGAGTAAAGTTGTCATCGCACATATCGCTGTGTTGTCCTGCCAGCAGTTTGGCGTTGCATAATAAATTATGGATGACGCGATGAGCTTGCAACAGCGTGAATTCTCACCCTTACGGTATTTGGTTGGACAAGCAGCCAAGGGATTCTCAGGCAGTAGGTTTCACGATGAAAGAAATTTGAAACGGATTACAGCAGAGTGCAGTGATTCGATGGTACAATGCAAAGGGCATCGCTTTCTTATATTCAGCAGCCATGGAAAAAGGTTAGAAGAATTTTGAAGTTGTTCGTAGGGATTATCTGCCCAGCGGGACGCGTTTTCTTTTAGATGGGATTTGTGTATGCTGTCTCGAGGCAGCTAATGGTATTACCCGCGAACATTAAGCACTCCATCAGTTATTTATATTAAAATTTAAATTATTTGTTTTCCCTGAATAATCAAGTATAATCATGTAATGACCTTGATTGTTTTTTTATTTTGGGAACATACTTTAATCTGTATGGTGTTAAATACACTTTTTATCTCTTGCGAAAACCAACTACGTTAGTTCACCATTGGCACAATTCGAGTGCCAGATCCGAGATAATTGCCTTTGTGTTACGAACTAGCAAGCTGTGATGGTGAATGGTCTCTGAGAAGTGTCTTGCCTTGAGAATGGCTGAACGACGACTCCATGATGAAATAATTGGGATTTCATTAGAAAGGAAAATTACAGCTTCGCAAATGGTTTTGGTCAAAAGGGAATCCAGCGTAGTTTGATAATAATGGTACTCGATGATAAATCTTCCCCCAAAACCAACATACCTATCTT
>PUGI020000094.1:0-13060 GCA_008930755.2 Alatina alata | reverse complement strand
ATTCATTGTTCATGGGTCCGCACACGTCAGAATGAATGATCTCTAATATATCACTTGCTTGTGAAACTGATTCCTTTGGAAATATCTTACGTGTCTGTTTACCAAACATGCATCCCTCACAAACGGGTGATTGCTCTGTAGATTTAAAATTGAAACCTTCGACCATCGTCTCCTTACTCATCATTCTTAACGTCTCATACGATATACGTGCCATTCGTCTGTGCCACAAACTTAACTCCTCATCCGTACTAGCTAAGCTGGCATTCTTCTCTCCTGTGATAACGTGACCTTCTAGTTCATACAGATTCTTACCATCCTTTATCACTCCTATTGCGATAGGTAACGGACTACTCTTTTTAAATACACTACATTTATTATCATAAAACTTTACGGCAAAACCAGCACTAGTAATTTTCTTAACCGATACTAAGTGCTGACCAAGGTCAGGAACGAATAACACATTCTTAGTTGTTACGATATCACCGGAGGTACTACTCCTCCACTTAATGTTACCGATAGCTAATCTTAAAACAACATCGTAATTAGCGAGTCTGACCTTTTCTGGTACCGTAAGGTCGACAAATTCGTAAAAGCAATCTTTTTACAACACATGTGCTGCGAAGCACCAGCATCTACAAACCACGTATCTGAATATTTCAAATCATCAGTAAACATGGTAGTCGTATAAAACGGACCAGATATTGATCTGTCGACAGTGTCTTGGACAAAATTTGCATTATCGTAAGTTTTACCTTCTTCTGCAGTCCTTTGCTATGTGTCCAATTTTGCCACAGTTATCGCACTTCTGGGAAGATCGATTTTTATACCCGTTACTATTCGACTTCAAATTTGTATGAACACGTACTCCAAAATTTACTCTTCCTCGTTTATTATTCGATTTAACATACAACGCTTCGTCATTTGATTTATTAGCTGTTGTTTTTGTCCGCTCTTTACGCTTTTGATCTTCCTTTAACAAACGTCGACGTAGGCCTTGTAGAGTGAGATTTTCGCTCAACTCCAGTGCATTCACCAAATTGCTGTACGATTCGGGTAAAGTCAACAGCAGTTCCCAAACTTGTTCCTCTTCTTTTACCTCGGCACCAACAACAAGAAGTTGGTCAACTATCTCCTGGTGGCGGTTAATATGAGTTAAAACATCATCTCCTTCATTCATGATTGCGTCCCTGTATTTCCGTTTATAATAAATTATTTTCTGCATGGACTTCTGTTCGAAATGGTCACAGAGTGCCTTCCACATTTCCATACTCGAATGAAGTCTCATCACAAGGGGTAGCTGCGAATCACAAAGGTGGAGACTAATTTCTACTTGCGCTTTTTGGTCACGCTTTTTCCAGTTTCGAATTCTGTCTGCGTCGCTTCCATTTTCGGGCATCGGCTCCTCTCCGTTAACAATTTTTCAGAGATCATTTCTGATCAACACCATTTGCATTCGATGCTTCCAGACAAACCATCCTGAACCCTTGAACTTTTCAGTTCTCAGTCCTACTTTATATTGAGCCTCTCCTGGCGATGTCATAATCTATTCTATAACTATACGCCTCGTTTCAACAAAACAACTTCACTGCACTGGGCCCATAACCTAATAAATAAGTAGTGGATATACCACGAAAGGAATTCTCACTCCTGTATTCGAATTAAAAAATCTATTGAACTAACAGCTTACCCTTACACGAGTCGCAAAGAGGAACTAACTACAAAACGATTTTACAACTTCTGATATGATTCATCTTAACAGGAACATAATAGAATCACGAGTTACTCTATCAGTCACAGTCACATGCAGGTGCAATGCTCATTAAGGAACTAAGAACTTCCTCAGTTACGCAACAATTCTCAATAGGATGCCAATGTCGGTTTATTTTTCTAAATAACAAAAAAGAAAGCTAACATTTTTGGCACCGAGAAAGCAGTTTTGCGTAAGAAATGAAGATACCCAAACTGTTCAGTGTAATAGTGTGTTTTTTTGGCATAAAATATCTTCCAGTAGTACGAAGGTATATCCCTCAGCAACAGTAAAAGGTCACTTTAGAAGCAACTATATTGAAGTCATCGATGCAATTGCTACCGCATTAAATTATTAGTTTCAGGAATCTAGTTTCTAGACGTTTTCCAATACCACGCCACTCCTCTTAAAGGTGAGTAATGGAGAGGGCTACCAGCAAGAGGTAGACAGGCTAATGTTGCTCTACTCCTATGATATTGATGCGCCAGGTTTGCCCATAGAACAACAAATTGTTCAGACGTTGTTCACTTTGGAGAAGTAGTGGAAAAGTACAAGTTCTCGACGTGGAAGGCAAAGCCTTAAAAATAAATTACATGTATTTTGCAAAGGTTTTGCTCATTAATGGTGCTATCAGTGCTTCATCTGAGCAGTGCTTTTCATTGGCTAGGTGTATTAAACTTTGTTTTTGCTTCAATGACTCAACGGCTTTTAAACTCACTATTTATTTTAAATGGGCGTAAGCATACTGTGGACAAACTGTCCCTTTTCAAAATTGCGAAGGAAACTCGACCAAACAGACAAGAAAATTTTAGTGTGTTACAGATACTAACTTGCTTAAGCGTAATAATACAGGGATTTGTTGTTTTTTTTTATAATTTTAAGGCCACACTCATTTTTAATATCTGTGCACTTTAATGTTTTTGATTTTCATGTATTAGTACACAGTTAGAGTAGATACTGGTGCACGTTATTAAAGAGGAAACATTTTAAGAGTCTTTGACTATACTGTAATTCTACCTGGTGGATAATAGAGAGAATACTATCCATAGAAATTTTTGTACTAAAAACTTAAAACATTCTGCGCTTCTGTACCGCAATCCGAGACCTCAGACTTTAAGCCCTTGCCCGCGCCAACCATCGTGACACGCCATGGAAATAGTAAATTTATCATCAATCTTGCCCCCCCTCCCTCACTTTTGAAACAGTTGCGCGGGCCCTTACATCATATGGGCTAGACAGGTGTGCGGTCCCAGAAATTACAGGAGGAAGACAAATTGAGACCAGTGGAACACAGACAAATAGCGTATCAGAGATGCTGAAGAGGAAGACCATAAATTCTACAGCACTGCGACACACGAGTTAAGTCGAGGATTCGGAATGTTATTCCCGAAATTTTACCCCTCCAGCCTGATTTTTCTGTGCTTCACTTTAAACTGTCACCAGTGTAATGCAACATATAATTATCAAACAGACACTGGGTATTGGTTTGATTGTTTACATGTTATCAATAAAATCTGGGACCTCGCACTTCGAAAACAACAACGTAACCTGTATGCCACTGTGGCAGATCAGTTAAGTCGAAGATTTGAATTGTGATTTCCGAACCCCTTTACAAATATTTACACACACGTAACGCATAATCGTAGTCCCTTGGGCAACACGTCTTGGTCCTAAAATAACTGTCAACGCAAACACGAACTCGATTCATGTCAATTTGAATGTTTTATAATAGGTATGTGTTTATCTCGTGTTCTTTATCAATGAGTCTGTACCAGTCAAGTTTACTGTACTGAGTATATACACAAACGTTTAGTGACCCTTAGTGACCTATACCACTGATGGTGAAAGACCTGCCGAAACACATATAGGAAATATTCTATTCCCTGAAATCAGTCACTCATTTGCGTCTTATGAAAATAATTTAGGAAAATAGTTCCTGCTTTTGTGGCAGGAGAACGTAAACATTAAAAATTACCACAGTTCTTCGTCAAAGTAGTTTTGGCTATATTTGCTGAATCTTTTTCATGTACTAGCCCCAGAGGGAAGAGATTGTTGCATTTCAAGGGACAGTAAACGTATGACGTTCACAGGAAGTGTAGGTTGTAACAAGACGGAAAAATCCATTCACCATCTGCAGCGTGACAACTTCCTTGTATGACAGTGCAGTGCTGTTGAAATCAAATTGACGATCTTTTAGACGAGGAAACCAATGAGCAATCGCATATTTTCATTTTGGAATATGACAAATAAAGACTTTTTGGAAATAATGCCACTTGACAGTTCAACCAAGATATTTTAATGCGGAGGTTTGTGTAATATGCTGGTGTAGAACAACATTAGTTCAATTTAATAAAATATTTACGAAATCTTTTAATACATGCCCTGTGTCTGTCGGAAAAGAGAATTGTGGCGGGTAGCGGGAATAGCGACACTTGCATGTCCACATATCTGTAAGGTGATGAGAATAAAATTGTGCATCCATAAGGATGGGGTGAAAATATCCAATTTTCCTATGTTTTGTGTGAACGTCATTAACGCACGGTCCCTAACGCTAATTATTAAATTTCTTCTTCTCACGAAGTGAACATAGGTTTCGATCGGGAACTTTCCCTCGAAGCAGCAAAAGTAAGCTACCGCAATCGGTAAGTATTGTGTACAATCAGGTTAAACCCAAACCATTCTGGAATCTCATTGCCAATGTATATGCAGAGCGGAGCCGAGTATGGTAGAGCGTAGCCGGTAAATTAGCAAGCAGCACCATTTTTATGGCAGAAAAGCGGTGGGTGGCAGAACAAAATGGCACAAAACGGTAGAAATGACGGCCAAGAGTCTTACCAACGTCAACGAATTGCAGGATCCTTCAGTAGATACAACACTAAACAATTTCCTTGGGCAGTCAATCAGTCGACGACGGCAATGTCGATGATGGCAACGTCGATTATGGCAATGTTGATTATGACAATGTCGATTATAGTAATGTCGATTATGGCCATGTCTAAATCGATTGCTGATGGGAAAAGCACATATAGAAACATGACTGATTAGGATTATATCTAACCATATGAACAAGAGATGATCACGCGACGACCCTGGGCAGAGTACGCAGTCCCCCACGTCAAGCGAAAACAGCACCGCTATCACCGGAGAAGACCTAGCCAGTGCGACCAATCGGCCTCTGTTCTGCGTTAGAAGATGGGCTGCTCGCATACCAATGTTTGTTGGACACGCTTCCATACAAGAACTGCATATTTTTTAAAATGCAGATACCATAACTTCAGGAGATCTCAGACGGAGGGGGCAGAGCAATACCCGTTTTATCCCCATATAAATTCAGCCTTGATCCCTAAGCTTTGTTGTCTTCAACGCCCATGCGCATATGCGCACAGCTCGCAGATATTTACCCAAAAAGATACTCCAAAGAGGCCTTTCTTAACCAGGTAACAAACTCCATCGTGACAACTTAGCAGAACTTGAAATATTTCAACGAAGATTACGGCGAAGCAAGAAAACACTTTAAGACCAATCTGTGTATTTTGTTACATTTACAAATACATTACTATCAACATTTGCATCATTAACAAGCGACCCTTCAGTTAGAACTCAAGATTGTATAATTATCACATTAGCCACCATGGTCCTACAAACAGCTGTATCCACTAATACTCTGGAATCTACCGTAAATATAAAGGAAATATATTTATATACCATATTAATTATCAGCGCACCTATGATGCAGTAAAAGGAATGGCAATGATATGAGATATTTTCGTTGCTGTATTTCCTCTAACTCGCGTCGCATATTTTAGAGGAGCTGAGTTCGGTATTTATTTGGTGGTTACCTTGAATAAATTGATGACTTTCCTGAAAAACAAGCACAAACAGCCTGATCCTTTACAAGGACATTGTAATTGTTTCAATCAGCTGCCCCGTAGCTATTGATGTTTAAACATCTGAGATGTGGCACGTATCGAAGATCGGTGCTTAAATTGACTGTTCAATTATTTAGGACCGATAGGGCAGCGCTTATTTGAAGCCTAATATCTATTTGTGAAATTTAGGTATACCGGGGAAATACAAGGTAGAAACATTACTAACACACATTGATGTAGATTTGATGCTATTCATTAAAACGTTGAATCAACCTAGGATTTTAAAAAGCTAAATCAATGTTTCCTCCCCACGTGCTTGCATATTAAAAGTTTAACTGCCTCTGTCGCAATCCTGCGACAAGCGTGTTGTCCTTTTGAATTTGGCAATTTTGGTTAGGCCCCAGTCTTCTTTTAGTTAATCAGCGTCGTAGGAATGTAATAGGGAACATCAGAATTTCTGTTGTGCGCAAACGAGTAATAGTATTTTCATGAATTATTGGCTGTTAAACAATTCCGACAAAAGGAACGAAACTGTGTTGAAAATCCTTCCCCGGAAACGAGTACTACAGTTATGGGGTTAAACCGTAATGCCCAGTGTATGGCTGCTTGAAGCATCGCTCGTCATTTGGATTCCTGGTTGCAAATAATGCCCCGTTTAAAATTACACCGAAAAACGTTGAAGGAACATGCTTTTGTACCAGATAGCGCTAGCTTTTCTATTACGCTACAGCTGTCCGATACGGCAACCTCCAAAAGCAGAATGGATATCACTACGTTTTGTCGGCGATACAAAAGCCATTTTTATGTGTTACAGTGGTCTGGATATAATTTGCCGTTGCGCCAACATCCTATGCCTCTGCGGTTAAGCTTGACTCATATGGTACAGTGTAAACGTAAATCTCACCTCATACTAGGATTAGAGAGAGAGCTACACAAAACTGTCATTTGCAGTGTAAACGACTCATGAGTATTTGTAATTTCCTATTTTATCTTCTGTTAACATTACACAACACTTCTCTAACCTGGTGAAAATGACAGTGAATCAATCTACCTGGATAGTGATAGGCCGAGATACTGTTAAACGTTAACACGCAAGGCACATAATGGCAGGGGTTTTCAAACTGTCGAAACAACACAATGCAACCTTCCCAACTAACCGTTAAACTATCTATAAATAAAAGGAGACTAAATTATTCAAGTAATTATTTACTGAAAAGGTCATCCTATATAAATATTTAACAAATATAATAAAGTATTATTTTCCCAATGAAGCAGAACTGTGGACTGATAGTATTAATCGTGCTTTCCAAGCTGTGGACAGGAGTTCCATTGCCCAGAGAAATGATAAAGTCCACTCAGCTTTCGATGGGTGCGAGGTCGATACGACGAGCACTAGCGATGCTAGGGGGAAATAGTAAAAAATTTCTCGGGACTTCAATTGGCGCCCACAGTAACTACAAACATGGAACAGAGAACGAAGGAGGAGTAGTCAAATTAACTCAGATTTTGGTTATCCATGTTTTTTTCTTCCTACTTATGAGCATATATCTTACTTCTCTCGTATTCAAGGAAGCTTTTGATTCTTGAATGAAAACAAGTTTCCCATTACTTGTTCCCAAGCACAGTTTAAGGTGTACATAAAATAGATGTTTAGTTGAATGTAATTCTCCCTCATCCTGTCTACAAGTCAAGACTAGTACCCTCGGGGTAACATTACCACGTAAGTAGTGAAACAGGGGTCTTCGGTGACCCACCCTACGAGAGTGTCAGACAGAATATTGTCAAACCTTTCACTTTCGTAACGAATACTTTAGAAAGTGTTGAATCTTTGCTTTTTACCAAATATAAAAATATATTCCATCAATGTGACCTGGTCTGAGGCTACCTGCTCCTCCACCCCTTGAGCAAAACGGCTATTTAAGCACCTGATACGTATCCCGGTTTTAAAAACCCTACCTTAAAAATTAAAGTGCAATAATAAGCCATCATATTACTCCAGGCTATAACCCTCCAAATAAGATATAGTTTAAATAGTATTGCATACGCTATTTGGCAATAGCGTAACAGAAAGTGTAATCTTCGGGCGTTGGAAAGCATTAAAATAGCAGAAGTTCCTCTTAAGTATCAATCCATGAGATCACTGCATTGTTCGGGGAAAGAAAAGATCCAGACCCAACTCCCATTCTCTCGCTGGTTACTGTCCTGTTACTGCGCCAAATTCAAATGAATTAGGGTGTGCTACGTAGTGAACGAAATGGGACATTATAGTAAGAAATTATCACCCAACTCTCCTTCGTAACAGCCCAACGAACGTGTTCTCAATTTATACTCTAAAGTAGGAAAGTACTGACATATATTTAACGACGACAAGACACAGTATTTATTTTGAAAAAAATATCTATAAAAGGTATTAGAAGGCCACATAAATAAATATAATTGCCATCATATTATCTTAGCTTTACATCACATATAAAAACATTTACATTAGCAAGTGATGAAAAGGTGAAATTATCTTTTGGGATGTATGCCAAGCAACGGTTTCTTTACAAGCAACATTAACACCAACACCTTCAGCAGTCAATAAGGAAGGTTTACGTGGAACTTTGGTTTTAAACGTCTTCGTATCCTGCAGGTTAGACAACGCAAGCTTTGAAACAATACCTTGTTTACAAGTAATATGATTTGACTAAATTTAAAAACGAGCAAACAGTCCCGCGTATGTCAGATGCCACTGTTTTTTTGTACTTAATTTCAATATTTCAATATAAGTGGTGCATTCACATCGTCGAAACATTTCGTTACAATACACTGATTAAATACAGTTAGTAAACACTAACTTTGGAGGTACTATGGAGGAAGTTGCAGAGAATAGGTCTCCATCTTTCCCAGGGCGAAACTTTAGAAAACTCGCCGCTTTTCATGCAAATTTTGTTACACTTAAGCTTGATCAGTCTTAGCAAATGACACAGAGCTCCCGGAACATTGATAAGTGTCATCTGAGACATCATTCGAGAATGACATGCCCGAAATGAATCACTCTCAGATCCGATGGGAATGTCTGCCTCGTTTTGCTGCTCAGTTGTCTTGATCACGGCGATGAATGCGAAAGGACATAACCAAGAGTTGAACACATCGGGAGGCTACGTAAAAATACGAAAATAAATTTCTTTTTGTGCTAAATACAACATTGAGAAATCTCCCAGTGCTATATCTCCAGAAGCCAAAGTTCATTCACAGTAGTTTCAAGTGTCTTCTAAGTTCAAACCTAGTATTTAGGCATTCCTCAAATTTCTCAACCTGTACACCCGTCCGTAAAAATGTATTAGCGAACCTGATATTCTACCTGGTGCCATTTTCGCTGCTACCACTATCGGATGCTGCTGAAGGTGTTACGCATCAAAATAGTTGGCGGGATGTTCTAATTAACTTTCAATATTGCTACAAGATAAATCCTATCACATATACAGAGAAGATACAAATGAGACAAGTTCATGATTATTCTTCCCGCACGTTTTCTAAAATATCTGGATTCTAAATGATAAACTCCGTTTATTCAACTAAATGAAACAGGGGATAAATATGCGACCACAACTGAGCATACACTTTATGTACAGTTTTTGTTACTGTTTAAACGCATGCGCTACCCTCTCAGAGTCTACGGTGGTACCCAGTTACATACGACCACAGAGCACATTATGCATGATGCCCTTATGTCACCAGTGGCCCTTAAGAAAATTGAACACCGATTTTCTGGTTTAGAACATAAGCGTAAAGCCCAATAAATCACCGCGGCTCTGTACAACCCTATAATTGACTGCAACGGACGAACGAACAAGATATGCAATATGTAACACCAGAGAGGTTCGGTGGAAAGGAACTACAGCGGCTAGTTTCTTAAAAAAGTGGAGGACCAAAGGTCTATTAGTCTTCCAAACCACTAACAACGCCTTAGTGTTAAAACAAATTTATTTCTCTTTTGCTAAAAGACGGGGTCTAAAGCTGAGAAACACAATTCAGCTCATTGCCTTTATGTTGTACAGTGTGTTTGTATAAATGTTTGCTCATACGATAGAGGTACAACAATGTCTTGGTTCCACGGGTAAAAGGTTGAAGGAGGTGGACGTCATTGTCGGACAGTTTCGCCTGGAATGCTTTTGTAGAGCGCCCACACCCGCATTGTAAGAGGATATCACAAGCAATTCTACTAAAACAAATTCGTCACCTACGAACTCATTATAGACTTGGGCCCAAAATATAAATATAGCTTTAACGAAAATAAGTACCCTAACAAGCTTTAGTAAAATCGACGCTTTACAAAACCAGTGCAAGACAATGGATTTGAACACTGCGGTTGTAGCCCTAGCGAACTGATCCTTGAAAGACTGCCTATCATCCAGTATGGAAAGCGTGCAAAATATTTAGCCTAATCTGTCAATTTGTCTTGTTTTGCATAGGTCCAGGCACTAAAATATTTCATTTACAATGCAGGAAGACTACAGAATCGAAGAGAGACCATATAACGAATACTATCTGATTTGTCAAAAATAGTGAACAGGAAAGAAAACCTTAGAGTCCTTGCAGATTGGGAGAACTACCCATCAGTATCTCCCTCACCATGTGCCTATCAACTAAGAATTCAGTTACGAGTTGACCAGAGGCCGTCATGTCAAATACGATCAACTGTATTCCGGTAATAAAATCAAGACTGATAATTTAATGAATACTCTATTATATTTCAACTTGGTAAAACTGATAGGTCATATTCCATTCAAATGCTTCTCTTAATAACTTTAACTCTAATGTCTGTACACACCATGGGCACTGGCGTTCTCACTGTCTGGTTCTCACTGACGTATTTCTGTCTCAATACTCCTGAGTTTAATGACGTTCCGAAGCAAGCTCGTTTATGTATGAAAAGGTCTCTCAGTGGTTCGATAATAGCGGAGATTCTTACATCATGAGAGCGGATTGGGGCTCCGCCTTACTGAAATCGATGATATTGAATCCTCTCATAAACGTATTGGCTGCTTCTTAGTTTTAACAGACGCGCAATCCATCTCATCATAATCTGATAAATGAGTGGTTACACTTTGAACATGAATTGAAATATCCTTCTCCATTTGCGACTTCGAATATCCATCACAAGGCATATCCATCATAGCGCCTGTGTAAAACGTATCTCGACTATCATCGTTCTGGCGTGCCAAGTCGTCCACGACATGAAGAATTTCTAATACTTCTATACCTCTCATCTGGAAGACATCATGTTTTCCTCCTGACGAGCTTCTTGAAGAATGGACGTCAGTCGAGTATTTATTGGGGCTTTATACCCAACTCTTATTTACAGTTATATTCATTTCTATATATACTCTCTGTGGGTGAAATATCTGTAAATAAAATATGGCCATAATCCTTAGATCAGCCTGAGGGCCCACCTCTGTACACCGCAGTTTCTCGATGGGACGAAACAGCAAGATACACGCTTCCACTCATTGTGAAGAACTCCATGTCTCTAGTTAACGTTGATTTAGTTTCCTGTAGTTTAACAAACTTTTTACTAGTGACCTCGTCCCATGCATAGATAGCTGGTCTGCAGCCTGAGTTTATGACTGCCAAATATGTGTCTGTGGACTTCATTAGTGTCGTTGTGATACTAGTGAAGTCTCTTGCCTAACGAAAAGAAATGCGAACATCTCGTAAATATCACACTTTAATTAATCCATAAACTAACGGGTTAAATTTTAATAAAGCTTTCCACCAGACACTGGTCACAATAACTCGTCTCCTAGGAATCTCAATACATAAGATTCCATTTAAAACGAAGTATAACTGTACAATCTGAGCAAGGCAGCAAGGTATACGAGACTGCTGTTGTCTCGTGATTACATCAACTTGAGATTTGATTACAAGTACGACATTGACAACCCAGGCTCGGTGCTTTATAACACATTGGGCATAATAGGCACTGCCTATACAAGTCGAAATAGGGGTCCCAAGTCCTTTATTGCCCCAGAGGTGTCAGCAAGTCATAATTTGACGTCAGGCTAACGGACCCAGAATGTGCTAAGTCGAGGCGAATATGATCTAAAAGTGTAAAAAGTTCGAAAGTATGTCTATGATCTGCCAGTTGATTATGTGTTTGCTTAGTGTAGACCCTACGAAAA
Source organism: Alatina alata (assembly GCA_008930755.2). Classification (NCBI taxonomy): domain Eukaryota; kingdom Metazoa; phylum Cnidaria; class Cubozoa; order Carybdeida; family Alatinidae; genus Alatina; species Alatina alata. Next base: position 1,280 of record PUGI020000094.1, on the reverse strand, counting down.
ATTTAAGTTCTACAATCGTAGTGTGAAGCGCACATACTGACACAATTAGAAATATAACATCCCTTTCTTTAATTCGTTTTGGTCTTTAACTTAAGGAATAAAATGGAGTTTCTACTCCGACCTCCTGTTGGTTGATATTCAGATTTCCAGCTTCCATACAAGTCTGAAGGTTAGGGTTAGCGTCATGGGATTAAGGTTAGGATTTGCGTTGGGTTAGCACTTTTTAAAGCCGGTTCCCCGCCAAATAGGCACTATGGCCTTCCTTTCATTAAATAATCATGGTAGTGCGTCCATCAATACGCGGTTGGAGTACACATCCATTCATCTGTTTGTCGGAGCAGTCACTTCTTTTTCGTAAGCAATATTTCCCTTGAAAGTTTCCTACAATCTATACTACAAAAGTCTTTTCTCGGTATAAAATATAAATATGGCAAAAGGCTAGACTCTGCAAACGTCAGGCTCCTGATTCAGACAGTGTACACTCCGACTATCCCAATTCATTTCATTTCTAGTTTAATTACAGAGGCTGCAGGATATTTTCAAATGTGTGTTTGGGGAGGTCGGGTGGAAGGGGTAGGCCCGAGGCAGAATTGATCGTTACATAACCAGTGTTTCCTTGTGGGTTATAATACCGTGAAGTCATTGATCGTCCATTTCTAAGGACCTGATGCCGATTCGTAAAAATTGGTTATTTCGGGTTCCTGCAAGTGTTGCCTAGCAAACGAGACACGGAGCTAATAAACATATTTTGTTAATCGATAAACCACTGGTTTTAACGAACGGAAATGGAAGGAAGCAGCCAAGGAGTTGTACGAAACATAAATTTTGTAGAAAACCAATATATTGTATTTAAAAAAGGTAGGAAATATAAATGTTTTAGAAGATTAAACTGTAGGACGTCAGAATGTTTCTTCTTCAAAAAAGTGAAAGGGCCATGTATCCTACCGGCCATTATTACCATGGCGCATGGATTATTTCAACATTATCACTACATCACATTAACAGAACATACATACCGTAAATGCTCGATTTAGCGCCCGGGGCGTTTATTCAAAAGATCAACTTTTACAGGGGAAACTTAATCGAGAGGGGTGCTAATTTGAGAGGGGCGCTCATTACAAAACTGAAACTTTGGCGCTGAAGAAAAAATTTTAAAAAATTAAATGTTGCATAAAATAAATATGGTATTTTTGTTTCAATGTCTATGTCGTCATCTTCTTAGTTGTCCTCGTCCAAAATGAGTTCTACGTTTATTGCCTCTTCGATATCCAAATTAAAAT
>PUGI020000093.1:0-13063 GCA_008930755.2 Alatina alata | reverse complement strand
CAGGAGGGTGGTTACTCATCCAGACGGCCGACAAGAAGTGGTGGAAGAACCAGAGATTTTTGATGAAAGGGAGGTACTCCGAGATGGACGAATTGACTTTGATATTAGAACTACGGAGGGAATTTCGCAGGTTGATGGGGATGACATTAAAGATGTCGGATATATTGCCACTGTTGAACGTCGTATCCTGAGAGTTGCTGAGAGAGATGCTGAGACTGTTGATCGCGTAATTCGACAGAGGGAGTCTGTGGTTCCGTTGTATTTTGATAGACGTGATAGTGATGAAAAAGGGCAGATGTATGATTTAGTGACGGAACGTGTCGTTGATCGAAAAATTAAGGTTGGTACGGATGGAACTGAGGAGGAGCTTGAGCATACTGTTGAAAGTCTTACAGAATCAGTGGAACCTCACGAGGAAGATCTTGTTACGGTTAAAAGGGTGTGTCCAGGCGATGCATCTGCATATGTCTTAGTGGATGAGCCACTTTATGTTGCTCCGCTTGAAAGTAAATCCTCGGAATTTGAGCCAGATGAGATAGAATCTGCAGAGATGGTCGATGGGAAGGTAGTGAAGGTGGTGAGGAGGCGGGAACGTGAAGTTGTTAAAAGAACGCTGAGACGGGAATCTGTTGGTAGTGGTTTACCAGAAAGAGAAATCGTAAATATCCCGGATGAAAAGAAGGTTGTTTTTACTCGGAAGGTATTACAGGGTCCTGATGGCATCGAGGTTATTTCATGTGAACCGCAAATTCAAGAAACTGTCAGTTCTGAAAAGGACAAAGTCGAGTCAGTGAGAGATTCTTCTGGTGTGGTGAAGCAGAGAATATTCAGAAGATTTCCAGTTGCAACCAAGAGAACTGTTATTCGAACTGAAGTTCTGTCTGGAGACGGGACACCTCACATGTTAGAGGAAAGCCAAGAGGAATCACCAGTGAAGGCGATTGAAAGTGAGGTGCTAGAAGAACCAGAGGGTCCAGAGCCAGAAGACATAGAACGTCGGGTTGTGAAAAGGGTCGTGCGTCAACCAGATGGCAGGGAAGATCCACTTGATGAATATGCAGTTGTTACTCCCTTAGAAATACCGTCTGGTGTGGAGCCAAAAGAGGAAATAGTTCGTGACCAAAGAGGACGTCATATAAAGACATACGTTCATCGTAAAGTATTTGTTACAGTAAAAACTGTCGTTGTTCGTAAAGTTGTTGAAGAAGATGGCACAGAGGTCGAATTGAGTAGAACAGTGCATGACCACCCAGATCAGCCAGGAGAAGGTGATGCAACAATGAGCGAAAGAAGGGTTACTTCGTACTCTCCAGATACATTTTCAAGAGTTGAGGAGTATCAAGAAGAAGGCCATCCTTTTGAATCATCGTATAAACAAGAAGACCCTGAGCTCTCGGGAGTAGTGTCAGATAAAGGGGAAACTACGAGGAAGTCAATTGTTACTACGCAACATTTGGTACATCGGCGAGAGGTATTGAATCCAGACAGGTCAACCAGAACTAATGAACCGGTTGAGGATGTTGTCGAAGTACTTGTGGAGAAAACACCGTCACAGTTTAAGGTAGACGAAGGAACACTTCTGTCGGAAATGGTCCCACATACTGATACAACAGGTGGAGTGGATATAAACGAAGTTACAGAGGAAGTAAAAGATGATACCGGTAAAGTTGTAAAGCGCATTGTTAAGAAACCAAAGCCAGTGCAGACAAGGAGGGTAGTGTACAAGAAAGTTATTTATACTCCAGAGGAGGTTCCAGAAGACACAACGGCCCAAGAGTATGTGAAATCACCAGCAATTAATAGGGAAATTGCCGGAGAGGATACAGACAGGTCCACGTATGAAATCACTAGTACAATACAGACGAAAGATGAACCGAGGAAAGGGGTTCCTGGTAAGAAAGAAGAGAAACCAAAGAAGAGTGAGCGTCCAGACAGTAAAACTCGGAAGAGCAAGAGCCCTGATGGTAAGGTGAGGAAGAAAGCATCACCAGATAAGGAACGAAGTCCGACACCTGATGACAAAGCACAGAGAGCACCTACACCAGAAAGCAAAGTATCGAGGACGCCTACGCCCGATAGCAAAGTATCCAGGACACCTACGCCCGATAAGAAAGGACACAGAACCCCTACACCGGAGGAGAAGGTACGAAAGAGCCCATCACCAGACGAAAAAGGTCGTAGAAGCCCGTTGACCGAAAGAAAGAAACGAACTAGCCAGACTAAACAGCGAGACAGTATTGATCAAGACGAGAGAGAAGAGCAAGGTGTGCCAGGTAGAAGGACACCAACAAAAAAAGAAAGTCCCAAGCAGCAGAGGTCGCCTACTCTAGGAGAGAAAAAAGGTAAGAGGGAAAGCATGAAGAAAGAGGTTGCAAAACGAAAAAAAGTCGCGTATACTGAAGAAGAAATGATAAGCCCTGAGATTGAGACTGGGGAGGTTGAGACCGTACCTGAGAAAAGCTGGGTGATTGACTTTTCTGTGAGAATAAGCGAGGAAGAGAGACAGACATTAAGTAAAGAAGTTTTTAAAGAGCCAGTTCAAGAAGATGAAGAAATGCCGTTACTACTTTATCAACCTTTGCAGCCCACACGTGAACGCTCTGTACCTCACAGGGTAACGGAGGTTGTCCGTAAGGAAACGTACGAGGAAAAACGGAATAGATCTGTCACAGATACATACACTTCAGGATCGGTTCGTGAATTGTTTGTCAAACTGGGCAGACGTGAAAGTAAGGTGAAAACGGTGCTGTATGAAATCTTCCAAGTTGATGTCAATTATGATGACTTCATAACTTGGTTAATTTTCATTGAAGAGGAAACCAGGACGCGAAAGCCAGTATCACTAACCCTTGAAAGTTTGTTGGATCAAAAATTTTACGAGAGGGTAAGTTCAAAATTATATTTTTCATCAGTATTTGCACCTGTTTTTACCTAAGTACTAATGAAAATGGGAAGGTTTAAGTTATAGCAAAAAAGTCAGTTTTTCGCGTCATTACATTGGTAAGTTTTTGAACTTCAAACGTTTTACGTTGACGCACGACAGTTCGATATGGGCAATCGTAGTTCATTTCTGTACCTTCGGTAGTACATTGTTTATCAATTTCATGCTGCGTAGTTAATCCGAAAAATATTTTCCTATTGACAGACGATTCTTGCATTACTAGTGGCGTTAGTCGTAAGTTGATTTACTAACGCCGTACTATCCCCTTTCATTCAACCAAGGTTTGCGACGATTCTTTGGAAAAGGCACCTACCTCAGCAACCCTAATAAGACACTTATTGTGTAGGGTTTAGGGTATAGACTATTTATGGTAGTGATAGTTCATTGTATTTGCTGCTTTCACTCTTCCGACTGTGGATACACGAACTTCCTAAAAGGCTTTGACACTAATACTGCCTTAATTTACGGCTTACTCACCAAAACAGGGCATGTATGATGATGTCTTGGAGAAGAAACCAACCGCCGTGCAACTCGAGGATGTTCTAGCGAAACTTCCACAATACGTCGAACCGAGTAACGATTTAGATCAAATGGAACAGGAACTAAGAGAAGTCATCGCCAGATATACCAAAGTATCACAAGCTTGTGAGCAGCGCTGGACGCAATTGGAACAGTTGGAGCCACTTAGTCGTGACATAGATGATGGCATTGGGCGAACGGAGATTCTACATCATAAAATAGAGCAAGAGTTAAGCACGCAAAATAGAGACATGGAGCCTAACATGGAAACAGTTTCTCTTGTAGTCGAGGAACTTCAGGTATGTCGATAATCGATTATAAACGCTTTTTGTCTGTGGCTGTAAACGTCGTTGACTTGTACAGCACTTGTACAGATTTGCATCCTGGAAAGTGCTTTACCACAAATTTGCCTCCTGGTTCAGGCCTTGAGAGTTCAGATAGAGGCAAGAGGGGTGTTTTACCCCTTAAGAGTTTCGAAGAAACAAAACTTTACAGATTTATGCAGCTAGTATAGTAAATTGTTAAAAAATCTATATTTTCAGTGGACGTCTATGATATTTCGTATAATACTTCTTGGAAGTAGCAGCGTCATTATTAGGGTCTTTCTATGTAGTGGTTTGTTGTTGTTATTGGGCGTTATTTGGAGGGGAGAGTTACTTACGTTAACCTTGGTATTATCATATATTAAACGTATGCCTACAAATTCCAGAACCACTCATACCCCGGAGTAGTCCTTGTAAATCATCTTTGTTGATCCATGGTAGCCATAATTGCATGCTTACTGGGCAATTTTGGGTAGTAGGGGTATCGTATTAAAACCTGTGACTTGCTAGGTAAGGTTCAATTCCTGAACTACAGTAATAAAGGTATCTAATCTGAGGTACTTTGTAAGGATGTTTTTCATTTCTTTAACTTCATTGGCAAGTATATTGTAAGAAGCACAGTTTATGTCGCTTTGATCACAAAACAGGCTTGGTCTATAAATATAATATATGCTTATATTTTCAATATAGACATTATTCTATAAGATCTTAAAAAGATAATAAAAATGAACTAATTCCGCCTAATTTGATACTCTTTACAGTAGGAATATTTGTGAACAGATCTTTACTTCAAAACCGGAAATACCACACTTGCACAATTAGTGAAGTAACGACAAACATGTAATTGCCTAACTCAGCGCAGACTAATCTGTTAATATAAAATTTGATTGGCTTTCAGGACTTTTTCATATTACCTATACCCCGTCTATGTCACGTGATAGCTGGAAATTCCGCAACTTACATCTGTTTGCTCCAGCAGGTGTCTTGCAGTCTTGCAACTAAATTCGACAGATGTTAAAATATGAAGCAAAACAGAAATTGTCTTAAATTAGACGACTGTCCCACATTACCGGACACCTAGGGTAATTAGGTAATTTGCAGCGCACTCTCTCGCTCCCAGTGATTTTTCTCCTTTGGGCGATTCCCAGCCCCCACCCCCCATTCCCCATACTGCAATATTTTCCCAGGTTTGGATTCTCCTCTAGTGGGGAATAAACCCTAGGGTAAGGATCGTGGCTTAAGGCGATCTTTTTGGAAACCATGCCATTGCCAAGATTCTTACTCGTCTCGTTTTAAATGACGGATGATTCAAGTGACTGTCAAACTTCATTCGTCCAAATTACTAATGTTAATGGTTGATTAATCTTCTTACGATTTAAGGAAATCAAGAAAGTGCTGGAAGCAAACGAGCCTGACGTAGAAGAACTCAAGAACAAACTGAATGCAATAACTCGCTTACCGGAAAATGTAAATAAGCAGGGGGTATTGGATAGAATAGCCAAAGTGTTGCATCGCCATTCAGAACTAAAAGACACCGTACAGTCGAGCCTGACAGTATGGGAAGAAAGGTTGGAGAAACTGAGGCGCTTCTTTTCAGGTGTCACTGTCGTTCGTGACTTAGTTTCAACAGTAGAAGAAGAGTTAATAAAGGAAGATGTGAGAGATAAGGATGTTGAGGCTTTACAGGATGAAATTACCCGTTTAGAGGTACGTTATGTCATTCGTGATTTTCATTTGGTAAAGTGACGAAAATCTGTACCAGTGCCGTTTACCGCGTATTTACATTTCATGAAATCACCGTCATTAATTGTAAAGGATCGTCATTAATCAGCGTGAACACCAGTGAATTTTTGTACAAGTGTTACAATCGAATTATTCCCTCTTTCTCGACGACGTAACACACCGGTACTATTTCGATAATGCATACTGCAGCTACTTGCTCGTGCAAGTTTTTTCTAGGCGGTGCTGATAGCCACAGGTGGTAGACACCGCTGTAAGCCACTGCTGGTAGCTAATAATGCTAGCCATTGCTGCTAGCTAGTAATACTTGCCATTGCTGCTAACTACGGTTGCATACCATTGCTACTAGCTACTTGGTGTTGCGGCTGGTTGCTACTGCCTCTTGGAGCTTGTTGCCACTGCTTTCTGGGGCTTGTTGCTACTGTCTGTTGCTGCTGCTTGCTAGCGCTGCTTGTCACTACTGCTTTCTAGTATTACTTGTCACTGCAGCTTCTCAGACTGTATATTGACCTATAAACCGTGCAGACTTAAGTGAATACTTTGTTCCTCCTATCTGAGCTTCCACTGTCATCATTAAGAAGTATGATTGGTGCTGTCACGTGGATGACGTGACTCAATATTGTTTTTCGTAATCCACTGAAGTCTGGTAACTTTGGAGTAAAGAGAACCGTTGTATCTAAAAATGGATACTGGAGGCCTTACTGTGTACAGCATCTGACAGGCATAGGAAATTCATGGTATATGAGTGTTAGTACTGACACCTAGCCTCGTTATATATGAAGTGAGAGGTAAAATGGTTACATGTGACATACCGATATTCCTCTCACGACCGTACATAATCCTTCCCACGGCCGCAAGCCGCGCGCCCTTGAAATAGTGTTTACACATCGATATTTCTTTGGCGTTTTATCTAACCGTCGTAACTTACAACTGTGCTTGTATTTACAGGCAATCCAAAAGACGATTGGAAAGGAGCAACAAATCATCCTGGTAACCGATGATTTATTGAGGTGGCTGCAGCAGAACCTTTACATTACGGACCAAAGGTATTATCATTGTATTTCTGCATTGCAGTTTTTGTCAGATTAAAATAACGTATTCCTGTTCAGTTAAGAAGAAGAAGAAATGTATTCCTATTCAGTCAAGGGGGCAATAATTGTGGGAAGATATTTAAAGAAAATAATACCTTCATTTCTACTTAAATATGTTCGTATTGGAAAAAATTCTACACATAACAGGCTCACGTACATATAACGTACCGTGCATGTAAGAGAATCACGGACATACAGGATAATGTTCTTATAACAGTCTCGTGCATACAAAGTAACGTACACATAACATAGTCACCAACATACAAGGTAATGTGCACGTTACGTTATCACGTAAAAGATGCAAGGCAACGTACCCAGAAGATAATACCGCGGTCCTTTAACTGCAACACATTATGTTCTGTTAAGTTAAGTTACAGCCTAGATGAAAACTCAACAATCACGTAGAAAAATCACATTTTCTGCCAGTTATTTTGTCAAGTTAAAAATATCAAATATAAGAACCAGTATAAGGAGTCAGAAAGTTTTTTGACCTCCAAAATCGGTCCTGTCGTGTTTATTTGACATCCCGCGTATTAGGCTGCTTAGAGTAAGAATTCCTGTTTTCTTTTCACCTACCCGAACTTTAGGGGAAATAAGACATCCATTGCTACAGAGATCATCGTAGAATGGAATGAAGTGACTCAACAGCTCACTGCGGTAACAGAGGCTGTGACAAAGCGACAAAGCCAGTTTTCAGCATTGCTGGTCGAATCCCAGGAGTTTACTCTCAGTTTTGACACCTTTGAAAAATGGTTGAAATCAACAGAAAAGAAGATGGAAACAATGAAAGGTGTACCAGGAACAGTAAAAGATCTGCAAGATCATATGATGAAATTTAAGGTTAGCTGGAGGACTTCATCAGTTACTCATGTTTGTGTTTTAGTCGAATCTTTTGGTTAAAATGTTGTAAAACTCGTGACCATTGATTTATAGCTTACTTTATATTGCTTTGCTCGAGTTCTAAACAGCAGTTGCTTCAGAAGTTAAATATTTTGATAAAGTTTTGATGAAGATGTTTCTATCGGAGTTTGTATAACTCGAGTTTACAGGTCTCATTGCAACTGATTCCCTATTTTCCGTCAATGTATCCCCAAGTTTGGGGCCACTTTTCACCATTTTTCGCCGAACATTATGCTGTACGGTGTTTTTGACATATTGTTGCAACCAGCTGAGTGCACTAGTTGTGGTAGATTTGTTATTCAATTGTAAGTTGCCGATAGAAGCAGAGATAACTAATCAAGGCGGTGTTTAAAGAGGGCATTTTTCATCTTACTTAGTTGATAGATTACGTTTGGTGAATTGCCAAAAAATAAATGTTTGTAGCTTGGCGCAAGGTGGATGGAAGGTGAAAATCATTCCCAAGCGTTTTCTGGAATTCGCAGTCATCGTTTCATAACTACATATATTTTCCGTATACGTTGTAGTTTGGTTGTTCCAGGGAGCTTTTTTGTTACTTTGGCGCCCATCCGTTCGCTCCCATAGTAAAGTACATTAACCGCTGTTTTGCGCTGTTTCTCCCGCCTGCGGCCTAAGAGTTTTAGGTTTGTCAGGCTTCTACGCAGAAACATTTACATGCATCGAGCCCGAACATTGTATACGGTACCCTTTTAATCATTGTCCCATTGTTTTCTGCAGCCTCTTCTTGATGACGTGGTACAACATGAGCCCGTTTACAGGTCAGTGATCCACAAAGGCCAACGAGCTGTTGACGGCCAAAAACCAGGTGTAGAAAAGGACAAGCTAGCAAAGAAACTGAAAGAAATTACCGACAAATGGAACAAGCTCTACACGCTTGTGATCAGTCGCAGAGATAAGATCGATGCACTATACCCGTTGCTGACCGACTACACGTCAAATGTTTCAAAGATCGAATCTATAGTCAAAGTAGTAGATAAACAATTCAAGAGCTTAGGGTCCCCAGGTATTGATCCAGAAAAGGCAGCCCAGCAGCAACATCACGTAAAGGTAACCTGCACTATAATATATAAGTGAGATATTGTTATTTATTGTCGCTCGGTTTTTAAACGATAGTGCGAGGTCATTCAAGTCGCGTGTACCTGAGATAGCTTAAATAAATTAACTGTGCTCCGCTCCTCATATAATGCTTTCGCCTCCACAATATCCGTTGTGTGCGGAGTATCCGTACACATCCGTGTAGAAATGTCAACACTGTAAACTGCCTTTCTGGCGTCTTTAACCACTATAGTTATTTCGAGTAGGCAGTACCCAAATTTTGAAACGTATCTACGCTGTCAAGTTGTAAATCAAGATATGGTGCAAAAACTGCGGATGCTGATGTATAGAAAATCGTCAGGAAAAATGCAGGTTTTGTATACTACCATAATAAATGACATAGATTTTCCAGGTACTTTCATAATTTCAATGGCTGCTGTTTACACCCCTCGCAGCTACGCTCCCCGGATCGAATATAAGCCATCCGAATGTAGTCCTTAGCAAACGTTTTTAGGAATAAAGATGACTATATTGTGGATTTTACAATGATTTATTATGTATCGATCCGACTTACACTTGGTTAGGATTTTTATTTGAGCGCAGAGCACATTAAGACCGGACCCCCTTCCAGACATAACCAACGGCCCTTCAGGAGAATCAAATGCTAAACGTCTCGTTTAAAAGACAAGCGCGATATCTGCTGAACCACAGCGGCTCTGTTACTAAAGACAAGACTGGACTTGCGAAAATTTTTCGCGTATCCGAGTCGTTCGGTCAGGGACTTCCAGCTGTATTATTGAAAGCCACCGACAGGCTAAAATGATGTCGTATCATGTTGGTTGTTTATCACCACTGTTTACGTATTCGGAGATTGTGTTGACAGTATTAAATTCATGATTAACTACGACGGGCATATCCAGGGGTTACATACCTCGTGTTGACGTTGCCGTTGACTGCCGATGTAAGTCAAAATGACAAACCCTAATCTTAGACAAATCTTTGTTCTTGTAGGTTGCTATTGAAACCGTAGACAAACTTGATGTAGTTGTACAACAACTTAATGAAAATGCAAAGGATTTGAAACCATTCTTGTCGGAGAAGAACATGGTGCAAGTACGTAAAACTGTGAAAAATGCAACAGATTCTCTGGTAGAATTACGTCGCCGATTGAGAGAGAAAGAAGCTAAGAGCTCTTCGGATGTAGAACTGGCAACTCGTTTACAAGAAAATTTCATAAAGCTTGATGAAAAAGTGGAAAGAGTTGAATACGTCTTACAGGAGATAACGGAGGGGCAGAACACTCCAGAGGTGGCCAAAGAAAAGCTTGAGAACTGCAAGGTAAGCTTACTGTTACTATCACTTTGTACGATATGTTCCAGGTGGCGTACATTAATTAGAGGTAGTAAAGGATACATTTGTTGTCATCGTATCCATGTAACAAGAAAGATAGCAAACGAGTGGAATCAGTTCAAAACGGAATCGACACTGAAACCTGTAGCTTGGAAGGGGATTATCATACCATCTCGATACTGAATATGGGAAGAGGAAAAAGGAGAAGAAGAAAATGTTTTGATTTCATTTATTTTGATATATCGAAAAGAAGTAACTACAGTAAATAATGATTATATTTCTATTTATTTATATTAACGTAATCACACATTGGTGATATAGCATAATCACATATCAATACAACCTTGTGTATTGCAGCTTGAACTTTGAATCATCAGTAATTATCATTGCCAAAAACTATAGTTTATATTTCTTAAAGATGATAGCTGCAATAAAATGTCAACCGCACCTCCTACTATGGCATATTGTAGCCCCTGCGTTCGATCTGTTTCAAAACATGTGATCATCCAACAGGATTTTCGGGATCTGCATAAGATGATGTGATCTCTGTTGAATATGTACATAGACAACTAATATGTTGATTGTTTATTGTGATAGATGGGTATGTGCATGTAATATAATACATAACAGACCCACTTAGGGGAGGCGCAGAGGCTCCTAAACGTAATTGTTTGTTAATTAGCTGTACTACTCCAGATGTGTTTTAGTCTATTGCCGATACGTACGAAAAGTTGTGTTAAGAAGTCTTCATTCTTCTCCGTAGATAATACAGATTCTTATTTACGAGATCACTGAAATAGTGACGGTTATAGAGGAGATTCTGGTAATCTTCAAGCCTCAGTTAAAGTCTTCACCATCTTTGGCCAAGGAGGTGGAAGCTAGAGATCAACAACTAAAGAAGGTAACGAAGAAGATTAAAACAACACAGAGCGTACTGACCGAGGAAGTCACCAAATTAGAAGCCGTCGTTTTAAAGGAGGCGAAGTTCGAACCAGCGGTACGAGAGCTTACAGCGTCGTTATCCAATATGGAGTCGTCTCTTGTAAGGGAAACCCCAGTGTCTGCAAACCATCCTACGCTTAGGGAACAGAAGAATCGCATCCAGGTAACGTATAAAAGTTGTTACGCACCTATCTAATACTTCCTTCTCATAATTAATGTAGTTGGAAATCTGGACGTTACCAGAAAATCGTGCAAACCTACGCTGTACCTATTTGACATCAGTGGAAGTATATAGATATATCGGAAAGATCTCAATACACCTAAACTATAGCTGATTGGTATTAAGTTACGGTTCCTTGTACTCTTTCATAGATGTGACAGCGACTGTAGTTCCCTCCATGTATGTCTACCAGTGAGTCAGTTAGTCAATCAGTGAGCTGGTCGGTTTCATTGATATTTGTAAAAATGAGCAGAAGTCAACCTGAAACAAACAACGATTGTATAACTTGTACTAACAATGTTATGTTAGTCGCGTACTGCACAAGATACTGCACAAGATATAGTTTGACATTTCATAATTGTATTTATTTACCTTACTTTTTAGCCACTCCTTCAAAACCTTAAACAACAAGAAGCATTAGCCAACTATGTTACAAAAACCACTCCCCCGGCCGATGGGTATCCTGGCGAAAAAGAGGCTGTTGAAAAGATCGTAGCCGACACTAAAAGGCGATGGACAGCATTGAGTACAAAACTTGATAAACGAATGGCGCAGATCAAGAGGATCTGGCCACTTAGTGCGACCTATCACGAGGCAGTGTCCAAAATACGACCATGGGTTGTGTCAACAGACAAGCAGATGAAGTTAATGGAACCAATTACAGGAACACAAGATAAGCTTTCGCATCAGAAGCACATAATTCTGGTAAGTGGATCGAAAATATCGAGAATTCAAATTTTCAGCGTTTGCGTTTAGATCCGCAGAACGTTTTTACTAATAAATACAAGGTAAAAGCGGATGATAGCTTTTATATTTTTTAAGGTTAATAACGTTGTTTGTTTTTGGCTTTGCTATTTTGATTATGATATATTTATATGATACTGTTTGGTTATCCATGCTGTCTGGCAGCTTTGCTGTTATTGTTATCGTATATTTTCCAATTGTTATCATAAACATCATCGTCGTTATCGCCGTATTCGTCAAAATCATCATCATCATCATCATCATCATCATCATCATCGCCATCATCACCATCCTCATCCTGAATTGGCAAATGCTCGTCTTGGTCATTTTTATTCTTAATGTTCCTAATACTATGCTCCTGTTAGAACTATTACATTTTTTACCATAATCACCACCATTAAGGTGGCTAGTGTTGTTGAATCATTTTGATTTATCTTTTTCGTGTAAAATGTCCACACTCACACCCGGTGATTTCCTGTGATCAGTGAAATGCGCAAAAATCTGTTGCTATATAAATGAGAAACTAAAGATTATTTTTAGGTTTTTCGCCAACCAAGTCCCCAGTCATTTAAATTCCCTTTAATTTTCATAGGATATCTCAAAGGAAACAGAGCATCTTGTACCAACCTTTAAGCAAGTACTCACAACTTCTAAAACCCTTCTTGACGCCTGTGAGAAAGAACCGAAAGACCAGCCTATCATCGACAAGGAAAGCGTTGAAGCAGAGGTCGACTACCTGAAAGCTCAGTGGAATTCTGCGTCAGACAAAGTCAAGCAAAAGAAGCAGCAGATAGAGTCGGTAGACAAAGAAGTGTGTGTTCTGCTGGAGAAAGAGCGTAACCTCGTTTCTTTGTTTGATGAGGTCGACAATATCATGAATAAGCAGCAGCCAGTAACGACATGGCCAGAGAAAGGAACGGAGGAGGCAAAGATGATCAAGGTACAATGTAACACGTATTCATGTTACAGGCCTCGCGCTAGCGTATTTTCTTAATTTGGAATGCGTCCATTATCATAGTATACGTTGAGACGCCGTATGGCTGCCCTTCTTTACTGCTCATTTCCATGCATTTGGGGATGTAGCCACAAGAGACTATCAAGGGCTAAAGACCCAAACGTTTCTGGTCCACGACCATAGGTTGCCTGTAAATGCCATGAAGGTAGCCGATCGTAGTGATAGCGTTACTAGAAGATAGGAAACCTATCGTAAATGTTGAAGAATTACTGCAAACCTTATATT
>PUGI020000090.1:0-13159 GCA_008930755.2 Alatina alata | reverse complement strand
TAGTTTACATTAATATCTTGCGAGTAATTGGAAAAATTTTCTGGGGTCAAATTGACCCCCCTCTCAGTAGTTAGAGGGTGCGGAAAGATTTCAGTACTCTGAGGGTTAACGCCCCTCAGCCAACCTAGTGGCACCTGCCAAGTATGATGTAGCCCCTTCCTTTATGTCTCAAATGCAGGTCCTAGTTAGTCTTTCTGTACTACAACTGTCCTACCTGTTCTGCTGCTGCCTCCGTCTTCTCCTTGAATAACTGTCTTGTTAAGGATGTTTGTGTCTTGTGATATGCCCCCTTAGTCTCATCTGTCTTTCAGGATTTAGGGCTTTGTTTACTACAGTTTTTTGTAAATGGGTTACTTGTAACATAAAATGAACGTATTCCTATATTCTCAGTCATACTTTATAATGAAAGCACATATAAGTTGTTCATGTCCTAACATTTGTTCCTCAACAATGTTCTTATAGTAAACAAAGAATATTCCTCAAGACAACTAAACATCTACAAGAAAGTGTGTTAAGGAACATGAGGATTATAGGGAAGTCTAAAAGTTTTAACTCATTTATTTGTTGTAGGACTACTAATTTGTACAGGTAAATTTTATGGTAAACAATTAAATTATCAAGAGGAAATAAGAGGCATTCCCTCACATAATAATTTCGTCACATCTTCATCGACATATTTTGAATTTCGGCAATCTACGTACCAGCCACCAATGTCAATTTGTGATGGATAAAGTTGTTTAGTAAAAATTTGCTCGTACGGAATGGTGTAAAAGATAATGATTATGTGAAAGCTAATAAATTCTTTAAAATGCTACATAGATACTGTTGTTGTAGCTTTTGCACAATGCTCCACATTATATTTTGTTTGGTGGGTAATTCTGGCATTATAATTTGAATTCTTCCATATTTTACTTTAAATTTCTACGATTACATGTGTACGTACAAATAAAATTCCTTATATTTCTTCTTTTTGATGTTTTGCTTTTCTTGTATTTTTGCCTTGCAAATTTAAGGTATAGAGTGGTCTTTGTAGATTGATCCCTGGGTCATTTAAAATTTAGTAACCTTTCCCACTGAAACGAACTCGTACATTGTTTGGGCACTGTTTTGAATCCCCACAATTGTGGCGAAGATGAATTAAAGTGCAGAACTACATTATACTTTTTATGGTACAAATATGGGATCGTAAAGAATCCATGAGTAGTGGCGCTGCAATGGATGTTGCACTTGTCTTCTAAGTTAGTGACTTCGCATTCGATCCCTCGAAAGAAAATAAATTACATCATTAAGGGGATGCAGTCTTAAAGTGCTCCACGCTCTAATATATATTTTATGTACTTATGCATTACCTTAGCTCCTTAAATATATGATATGATGTTATGTTCATTTGCTCAAGTTTGTGATGGTGTAAATAATTTTTGTTGTGAAAAAATAATAAATAAGTGTTTAGAGTAAGTACTCATGCAGGCTACTATACAACACCGATAACGCTATCTTTATTGCAGTTTTACTACATAACATTCCCAAATCAAAGAAGTATTCATTACTTACAAATAACAAGGAATATTAACACAGATACTTAAAATCCCTATATCTTACTTATTCTTTTGGAAATTTTGTTCATTGGGAGATTTAATCCTTCGAGGGTTTCCCAAATAGGTTTTTTGTCCAATGGGGGCTTGCCCGTACCAAATCCTGATACAGTAAGGAATTGTTTCAGAGTGAGGCACTTTGGATAGACTTTCATTGCGCTGATCTCTGCGATTACCTCCAACCAAAGTAACTCGACGGACCAATGGGACAAATAATTCATCGATGTCCCTATATTTCATGGATGTCCTTTTATTTTATACACAGAAAATTTTTTTATGTTCCTTTATCCTGTTCATTGTTTATCTCTGACAAGTCAGTGGAAATACAAGGTGCTGCATCTGTCTTATGAGCATTTATCCGTCTTATTTTACTCGGTTTTCACTGATTACAAATCAGAAGCAAATTCTGACAAAGAATCGTTGTTATCAACTGTAGCTGTCAGGTAATACCTGCTTCAAAATTTCCAAAACACTAAAGCAACAACAAACTCTTTCTTTTGGAATCATGAAGGGCTTCCTTAGCGGTTACATTATTAATAGTTGTTGATGCTTTATTCTTTTTAATTTCAACAAATTTTAAAAACAATATAAGAAACACTTGTATTATGATCGAAGAATTAATTTAAGTGAGCAATAATCGACGATTTAACACTTTTGCACGTAGTAAACCCATGCACTGTGTACTACACATTGTATACAGAAAGGACTTGGGCCATAGAAGCAATGCTTTTAAGATGATGGAACAATTTGCAAAAATATATAATTTATGTACCAAACAAATAATACATGCTAACAATACGTTACGTTTGTAATCTCCAATATTACGTATCTTTATACTTAGATTTTTTATGTTCTGTGCTAGCTTTTTCCAATGCGCTTATTTGCTGAGTTTTAAATACTGTTAGACTATTCCTTTGTTGTTTCATATATGTTATTTACGTTTTGTAAAACCTTTTTCTAAACTTCAAATATTCTTGAATGTTTTTTCTAATGTTTTGAAATATTTTCTATTGAAAACTGGTCATGGATTAACCTGAATCATGTCTTGGAATCGAAAACCAGTGGCAGTTTTTCTAAATCTCTAACTAATTTTGTATTGTTGAGAAATTTTGGAGAATTGATGTAATGGAGAACAGTTCACCTGGAATTCTTTGTATGTCTGTTGTATTTTGTTAAATCCTCGCGCCATTGCAAAGATGTCTTTTGGTTTTGCTCCATTAGATCGTAATAACTTGACATCTCCTTTAGTCAGAGAAGTTAAGTAATGACGGAAAAGGATGCAAAGTCAACAGTTAAGAATCTAGTAAAATGAAATTTTAAGATAAGTCACATTTTCAAATCATGTGACGATTGCATATTTTAATGGATTGCAAGAAATGCACATCCTCTATATTTAGTTGAAATCGAAATTAATATTACGACATCTAATTTATCAAAAGGCATAATTTTACAATGGGATATAAACTTTACTAAATTACGCAATTTTTGGAAATACGCCGTTAAAAAGAATTAGTTTTCACTTTGCTCCAGTCATAAGAATGAATGGCTTTAAAAGTTTAAAGCAGTTTCATCGTCGGCAGGTTGAATTATTCTCATTTGATGCAGATGAACCTTGGAAATGTATGCTTTCATAAATTTTCTTTCCTTTCCAAGTTTGATTGTCACCATGAAAGACAAAGCTTTTCCAGATATTAATGTTTGTTTCCAGTAATGTTCAATCGACCCTGTTTCTAGCATACCTTCTCAAAGTAGGTACAAAGACGCTATTATCAATGAACTATACAACCAACGTCTAGAGCTATTGTTATTCGACTAATCTTAGCATTAACACAAAAGATGAAACAGGATTTGCGATAATGTTTTTAGGTTGAGCGGTTTCAGTCCAGCAAACGTTCGATTCCTTGTAAATTGGTCACGTCAAATAATCTTTGATTAAGCTTTGATCTCTTGGTCAAATTATTCTAAAATTATTCCTTCCACGCATTGACGACAGAGCTCTACTTGTCGTATCAATTCAAAAGAAAACCACTACCTTTAGCTCTTTGGAAATGCTTCATTGACTCAACTCTCACCAAATCGATACGCACTAGCTGCTCCCTCAAAAAAACCGATGTTCTTTCAATTGACAAGTTTAGTTTACAGTCAGCTCAAAGGTTATCGTTTTAAAATTTAGAAGTAAAACATTGCACGACATTAGACTACATCGATAATTAACCAATATGTCAGATCGTAACGAAGTGAACATGTACCCTTGTGTGCTTAAGTACTCTTCATATATATTTCAGACTTCAGTTGATAAACATCGCACTCTATGCGTGCAAACCGGAATAAAAAATAAGCGAGAGATCCTATTGTTCATAGATTGACGAAGTAAAACCTTCAAGTAACAATATCATTTCTTTAGGTATTATTCTCGTGACGATAGAGAGAAAAGTATTTTGTGTCGAAGATTACAAAAGTGCCAGGGATGTTTTGTTTATTTTCAGGTAACTATGGATATGAAGAACAAGGCAAGCCCTCCTGACTATTGATGCCTGAACGAGGCCTATTGTTCAAAGGCAGCCTCTTTGATAAAGCTAGAATTCCCATCTGCCCTCACTTAATAGGCAGGGACAGTAGAAAGTTCACCAATTAGGCTTTATGATGTGAATGTTTCCATAACAACAGTAAACACACACTTTGATTTTCAACAGTTACGTCCAAATTTTCAGCAAGGATTCTTGTGCAAGGGTTTTTTTTGATAAAAGATCTTTCATATTGTGGAATTCTTCAAGAGTTTAGTATACTAGAATCACGAGAATCTATTAGGAGAGCGTGGAGAATACCAAAGAGGCAGTTCAGCTGCAAACAACCTCTTTCTTGTAAATTTTCTTAGGTTTTTATTGTCAGATACCAACATGGCAAGAGGGGTAAAAGGATTTTATTCTAGAAAAGGTAAGTAAATTCTTACATCTTGCTAAACAAACATTAACATAGGATTCCATAGATTTGTATTCCCCAAACTTCGCGACAAATACTTCGAGGATTGTCAAATTAGTAGATACTAATTATGAGTCAACACGTTACGTACAATCTGATTGCGCTCAGAACTAACTAAATTTACCTAATAATAATGTTTGCTTTGTGAATTTATTTGCTACGTAAACTGTATCAAGCGTTTTCGTCTAAGAAGTCGTCTGTCTGTTTCTTTTGTTTCAGATTTTGTCTTGGTTGTTATTTGCCTGTGGACGTTGCTAGTATGTTCAAAAGGACAGGTATGGATCATTCGCCATTGACACATTTCGACTTATTGATTAACGTTGTAAATCACAGTCGCTTAAGGTTAAAGTAGTTCAAAGATCTTGCAAGTAGATCACAACCAGTTATTTTAATTCTTTCACTATTGTTACATACACCATTGGCGACAGTAGCTAGAACGATTGAGACGAACATACTGTTCTTACAGTGTTTATCACAACTTTAACTATTTTTCCAGAGTCAAAGTAGCCTGGAATGTTTCTTTTAAAATACCATAGCCTTTCTTTACTAGAATATTGATAGCGGAATAGAAGTTCTGCATCTTTAAGGCAAAATTTGCAGGTTTTCTATTTCTATGATCGATGTCCATGTATTTTGCCATTTAGGAGGCGTTAATCCGTGACAGCTGAATTTTCCAAACTTGTTGAACTTCGAACGCAATGTTGAAATATTCCTTTCTGTCAACTTGTGGTAGCAGGTTTAACAAACTTAGCGTAAATTATGGTATCTTTTGTAAGAAGCTTTAAACAACAACTTATCGGATGCTTTCACTTAAAACTTCAATTGATTTAGAAGCGTAGTCGAGATTACTTTTGCTGGTTTGCACCATTGTGTCATAACTTGACGCTCACTTATATTTTCATCATTTCTGGCATTTTTTGGGTTGTTTTCTGTGGTGATTTATAGGACCACGTGTTTTTATATGTTCAGAATACTCTTTGAATTGAAATCTAAAGCAACCTACGGATTTTCTTTATCACTTTTGCTGTTATGTTGTATTGCTTCCCTTGGTTTTTACTGGCCAAAATATGATGTTAATTTGAAAGCAATGATTTCTTCTAATATATAAATTTCAGCTTACACTATATTTGTATATGTACATATAACAAATTGGTTGGATTTCTTTGGTAAATTATTAATAATCTTCATTTTGAGTATAATTTTGACGTTTCTTAAAAAGAAAACTTCGCGGTAAGGAAATTAGTGCTGAATGATACATTGGCTGCCATGACAACGTCAAGACGTAGTTATCAGTTCGGTAGTGCTTAGTCCTCCGCGAAAGTAGCTGTGAAATATTCTTTCTTGGAAATTGGACTATGACAAATTTCGGAGGGTGAATAATTTGCTTTTGTCTGGATGGCCACATATTTCCGTATCGAAACTTTGTCTTTTGAAATACAGACAGAGCTCTTTGCTGTAAAGTATGTGGCAAAGATCGTCTGATCATCCTCACAAGTTATGTAATGATAAAAAGAACAATAAACGGCTTTGATTACCAAAGGGAAATTACTAATTAAAGTAAATAAAATAATTGTCTTTGAGATGCTAATTCAACAATAGGCAGGCATGAATATAGTTTCCAATGGTAATTTCTGGTACTAATAAACAAAAACACAATGGTTACATAAATTTGGATATTCATAATCTCTATTTATCCTGGAAATGATCCCTGTGCATGTAAAAAATTACTTCGGATTCTCTGTACATGTAGAAATCAGTAAATTTGTAGGTGTGTCACACTTAATTCTATAAAAGCAAGACACGTGATTGTTTGTTTGTCTGAGCTATATCTGCAATGTACACGACGGACACTAGGGTCCGCGAACAGCTTCCCCTTACGACAGAAACGGCTCTCCGTTTGCAGCCATAGATCCTTTAACGACTTTGATAGACGCGTAGGGACTATTTTAAGCAGGCAATTCGGTCTGCATCTCTCTCAATCCAAAGCTCAAAGCAGAAGATACTAGCTGGCTTCTCCAGTTCAAGGCAGTACCTAATTGGGAGTTGGTCTTTCTACCATGACTACCAATCTTCTTGGTGCCGTTGATGATGTGAAGGGATGCTCAGATATTGGAATGGAGAGGTTGAATCTCCCCTGACCTACCTCAGTAGACTAACCAGATCCGCCACGCCAACGCCTTCTCCACTGGAACCATGGTGCACGTGTATTGCAACACATGGGCCAATCTTAGAGATATCTTCATGTACAGAGAATCTTAGGTATCTTGATAACTCTCTAACGACTAGAAGTGACGGTTGTACTGTTTAAATCTGATGCCGCAAGGAACAACAATTTTACAACATTCTTCTATTGAGGTACTTTCTCTAAAGACAACTAGGTACAACTAGGTATTAGCTAGGTTGTTGAGCGCTTCATAAACTGTTAGTATTTCCAATAGGTTAACCGCCAGTCTTGGTATTTCTCAAAGATTAATGGTCGAGATGCGAACAATAAATTAATACTTTTAATTTAATTTACTTTTTAAAGCAAATTGTTGATATCATATAGCCTTTCTTGATGTCTAGATGCTTTTAAGGTTGTAAATACAATAGACAATGAATGCTAACTGAATAGTTATTGGCGTATCCCTTAAGTCCTCAAACCCGGGCATGATCCTTGTACAAAAAGGCCCAAGATGGAATTTCCATTAATTTCTTCCTGATATAATAATACATATGTGTTTATAGGCCTGCATGCATAAGCTTCTGTCTGATGATCCCCTAAGTTACTAAGTTAACTTGCTGCAAAATTATTGCTGCCAAAATTTGTATAAGTATTGACTACTTTTCTACAATTTTAATGAGTTTTTAGACCATATTTCGGTATACGTGTTTATTATTAGTATATAAACATATATATCTGACATAAATAACTGTTAAGAACCTTTACCCTATTATCTTAACTTACATTATTATCAAATAAACATATAAATTGATGTTTTAGCATCTTAAATGTAATGGAAAATTTAAATTTCAAATCTTGAAAATTTTGACATTTCAAGAAAAGAAACTTTTCTGTTCCAGTAAATAAAAAGGACATAGAATATGTCGAATGTGAATAGGGTATACACTTTCTTCATCTTTGCTGCTATACTAATTTCAGTAAAATGGAACAAAGCACGATTTTAAAGTAATTTTTCGATCATGAAACGTTATCTGCCTCCTGTATGCATGAGCTTTACGACGCTCTATGATGTTCGGACTATATTTAAAAACAACAAATAGTTATATACATATGTTTACGTATAGAGTAAATTATAGTTAAATGTTAATACAATTAAGGATTTAAGTCAACTGAAAAGAAATCGGATCTTTGCTGATACTTACAATTTTAAGATTATAAAGCATCCTTGACCACCTAATAATTATATACAATTATAGATAACGTTTTACATGTCTTAACACATACATTTATTTAAATCGAGGAGTGGAGAAGCTTCACTGTCCTTCTAACTGTCCTGTGTCATTATAACTTCTGAAGTGTCAGGTTGGTCCTGACTGTACCGTTATCATGAGATGATTATGCACAGCATAGATAAACATGGACAAAACATGCTAAAAACGTAATCCACTGTACACTTCATTGTTTGTTAAACTAATGTTAAAGATTAATGTTTAAGATTTAGAGATTTTCTTGTAACCTAAACTCTAATGACGCTGTACACGAAGTAAAAAGACACATTTTAACGTAGTAATAATTGTCCGCAAAGTAACCATAGAAATATTATTGTTATCGATCAATCAGGATCGATCCTACGCTTTGAACATATCAATTCGTTTTTTCTGGGAACAAATAAGCCCTCTGTTATGTCTAGATATGTCTGACGCTTAAAATAGTACGATAGTATACTTCTAGATAGGGAGCAAGTAGTGGTAGGCATAAAAAGAATCTACCCTAAAACTCTCTAAGCTTCTAACCTTTTCCTTTGAAATGATTACTTTTTGCTAAGCACAGCAAGTGTCATCGACTTCCTCGCTTAATAATACTTCAGCCAAAGTGAACTTTCGAAAATGTTTACTTTGCAAAACGTGGGAAGGCAATTGCCCCACCTCTCCTGCCCACAGACTATGGCCCTCAAGTTTCACCGCATCTACACTGAAGACCAAATATATTTTCTTTCGCTTTTCAATCAAATTCGTATGGTTATACCATCATTTAGTAGACATAACGTTTGCTGAATTTTATGTCGCCTGTCATCAAACTTATGGCGACTGACCTGACATAACAGGTGAAATTACACCTCAGTGTAGAAAGGGTTATTATATACCAATGTATAGCTAATGAAACGCTAATAAGAATTACAAAACAATTATAGCCTTAAACTGAAAAGTTTTGAGTTATCAAACGTTTCCCAATATTTTTGAAGCTTAACTAAGAATAGTACCGCGAGATTAAACTCACGGTCAAACCCCGGACACCTTTCAAGTCCAAATTAATTTCGACAATGCAAAAATGGACAAGAAATCCACTGGAGGCATAAACAACTTTATTAAAAATATGCATATATTTATATATTAAATTACTCGAGAGGGCTGGTACACTACGAAATTTTCAACAATTTTTCAAAAGAGATAGAATATTCGATTTAAAAATATTTTCAGTGTAGTTTCTGCAAATTTGTGGTGTTTAACTTTATTGTGAACACCGAAACATCACCCTACTTATTTACTTTTGTTTATATTTAAAACCTTTTTTTTCAGCATGGATTTTATATTTTGAATATTCTTGTTGTTTTGACAAGCACATACAAAACATGTCGGTGTTTGTTCACTTAATTTTACCAAAAACAAAAGCAGTATTCGATGGCAAGGATTTGCGGTGACAGCGTTTATTTTTACATAACACAGACGAATTGTTTTATTTACCACTGTTCAGGTAATACGGGATAGAGCATCGTAACAAGCCTAAAAGAGTTGTATACACATTGCTAGAGCAACCGCACAATGGTATTTTTTGTTCTACATCTTGTCCTCCGTTTTTCATACACTATTTTTTATATCAGCAACTTGACCTCGAGCCCAGCCCCCAAAGTTACTTATTTTGTGTACAATTTTGAGGCTCAAAGTTCTTAATAGTTGCTAAATACAACAAAGCAACATTAACGAAAATGAGCAACCAAGCGAACCGAGCCCCGTAAGTTGCTTTATTTTCTGGGGAAGCAATATTAGGAATGCTGAAAATCTATCTGATCGAAAATAAGACGTTGAATACAAGGAAAGAAACATGTATAGCAATATAACTCTATCTTTGAAGAAATTGCGCCTAAAATGTTGCTCATGTTATTTGAACATAGCTGCTTATATCATATATGTCAGCCTAAAAAGTTGCTTAAATTTTTGAGCTCTGAGCCCTTGTTGCTTATATGAAAAAAGTGTTTTTTTGCTTATTACAAAGTTACAGTTTAAGTGTACACAGTAGGTCAGTTAAATTATTGGGAGACTAACTGATACTTTGCTACTTAGAGGGATGAATGATCACACCGGGTTTAGGACTCAGCAAATTTATAACGCCTCTCTTCATTGCAAATACAGTGAACTCAGAAAGATAAATGGATGAAAATATGACCTGCTCTTATCGGGATTTGAACTTGGGCGGTTAATTTACGGTGCTGATGCTCTACAAACTGAGTTATCAGAGCCTGCAAATCAATCATTAACAATTCCTTATCTCTTTATTTACAAATACAGTCAACTCTGTATAATTCGAGCTCTTTATGCAAACGTGCTTTAATTGCGAAAAGTTAAATTAGCGGTTCAAGTTATAGAAGTCCTTAGTAGAAAAATTTGAAGGACATTGTATTTTTCTTCTAATTAGTCAAGTAAGCACATTTCCCCTACTTCTCCATTTTTTATTATTAAAAGAGCGCTAAAGGTTATAAGAATTAAAACCTTTTATGTTAGTCCTAACTTTTACCAAATCTGTAAGTCTCAGAAAATTAAATTTGAAGTTCTTTTATCGTTATGTTGAAAACCTGTCCTTTTCATCGCCACAGAGTTAATTATATTAGCCCTGATTATAAATCAATGGGAAAATACAATTCGCAAGTTTCCGTTTAAAAATTAAAAAAGTTTAATTCTGTTGTTACTCCTGAACACGTCCGGGAGGAGAGCTTCCTTTATCTCTCTAAGTCACAGCTAAAGCAACTAAAATCAGAGTAATTATATATTCGATCCATTGTGTCTGGGTGCAATGATTACACAAATAACTGCAACAAGTAACAAAGTTTCTCATTTCTAAGCACCAATAATTAATAATACATGAGCACTACGATAGCAAGTATATTATATGATTCATTTTGTGAATCTTACACCAAAACATAAAAACCGTATTGAATACATTGTTGTTGCTAAGAGAAACGATTTGTTGATTTGTTGGCTAGCAACGGATATTACAGGAATAATGTCTCTTCATCATGTTTATTGTCATCGTCGTCTTGCCTCATAATCTTGCAAACATAAAACACCGATTACCATTAAGGTATTGTGTTCTTTTGATTAGTGCATGCAATGGTTCCATGTTAACCAAGGAACGGTTATCGTCATCTTATAAAGGTTTCGTCAATAAGCCTCTTGAGGAATGTTTGTTAGAATCTATTGTACCTTAGATACCATTCACGTCTTGTTTGTTGTCGTCATTGCTTTTCTCTTGCTCTTCGAATAGTATACGATATTTTCATAGGCATCAGGTAAAAAGTGACGAACAGTAGTACTATCAAAATCGAAACTTCCACCGGAGATTTCGTTACGTCATAAAAATAATTATATAAGTAATAGGCCTATATTTATTTAGGAAAGATTAATACATAA
Source organism: Alatina alata (assembly GCA_008930755.2). NCBI lineage: Eukaryota > Metazoa > Cnidaria > Cubozoa > Carybdeida > Alatinidae > Alatina > Alatina alata. The sequence goes on along the minus strand of PUGI020000090.1, from coordinate 1,742 downwards.
CTTACTTTGTCTCAATACGTCCCAATTTGTGATTACCCAAAAGAAAACACTATATCACTTTATATAACGTAATAAAACTTGCAGTTTCGATACAGTCTTCATAACTCTCACGGATAGCCATCATTCACATTTCGGTCCGATGTATGTATCTATGGATGTATGAACCTATATATCGATCTATCGATCTGACTAATTAGCAAAGTAAGTAAGTAATTAACTAACTAACTAATTAACTAACTTACTGACAATTCATTCCGTAATCTCCGTTGACGAGAACTAAGACAGTCCCATGTGTATAGGGCATTTCTTGGAACATACAAAACATTAGCATCGGATGTCTTTCCTGAAACCATCAATAGTCCTTAAGAGCAATCGAATGCTGATCCTTAGTTTAAAAGAGAGGCACGGAGCCTGCGTGAAGGAACGTATAAGCAATCAATTTTGTACGAAGGGGCTCTCTTCAAAGTAGCACGCACGTTGTCGGAACAATGGTAGGTAAATTGATATATCGAACCATAGCACGTACCTATACCCTACCCCTTACACTTCCATATGCTGTGACACTACCAAGTATCTGTACTAATCAAAATGGTACGACAAAAGTCGGATACCCAACAAAGTTTAAGTTTAGCACATGGGTTTTCAACCTTTTAATGCTACTACCTCTTTTCCTTACGCTTACATTCAACAACATGGGCGTAAACCCTGAATAGGAGAACTGGGATTCGGGCACCTCATATTTTGGGAAAGGGAACAATCATTTCGTTTTTCCTATTTCCAGACAAAAACATTTCAAATATAGTCCACAGTTCTTCTCCTTCAGAGGTTAAACTTTTCGTCACGTCACTTATCCTTCTAGGATATCCATTTCATCCCCCCCCCCCTAAAAATTAGATAGAAAGGGAAGCCATTTTGGCTGTTTTGGAGGAGAACCCTTGACCCCACACTGGTTGCGGTGTTGACTTGTTTTGTCCTGATCTGATCGATCTGTTGCGATCTAAGACCTTGGCGAACATCAATGTGTTTCCAGCAGTCAGAAAAGTTCGGATAGTTTAAAGTTATCGGAGACCGGGTTATGAGGATATGTCTTTCAAACCTATAAAAATGATTTTGAACATTCTATACGAAGACCAAATAGCGGTCCCTGATCGAACCTCATACGATCCTCATGTTAAAACGCCCTGCCACAAGACAGTTTAAATATCTAATTCAATCCTGGTGTTTGTGGTACTTTATGCCACCTCGGATCGCATTTCCACACCTGCTGCCATCTAAGAAATTGCAGCTAATCACAGTCCATAAATTTTTCATGATACTTACAGAATTTTTCAAAAGTTCATTAATTTGGAGTCTTTCTCATAAGTTCAGTTTTGTGAGGAACCTGTTGTTAGCCCTGTAGAGTTTTCTTAATCCAGTGGGTGTACCTTTGTGCTTTAAATTTTACATTAACCTGCAATAGGCGGCCATTCATATATTTTTTGCACCTGTAAAGAAATTTGTACGGGAATCCTCTCACAAACCTTACAACTCTAAAAAGAAAGAAAATTGTAAATATCAATTTTCAAATTACTCTAATTCTAATCTAGCACCAGAAATAGGTAGGGATCTGGAAAGAAGTGCGTTATGTTGGACAGCTGCATCAAAGACGTTGATGTCATGGATCATTGTGACACTGAAGTAACTCTGATGATGACACGAGACGTATCGAAAGCTCAGTTCATATACTATAACAATGTCTCTTA
>PUGI020000088.1:0-13209 GCA_008930755.2 Alatina alata | reverse complement strand
GGTCTATGGCTTTCCGTGCCAATGCTTAACCAACTAAGCTATAAGAGCCCTCGATATTAAGAAAACTCCACACGCTATTATCGCTACGTATTTTTTGTTCTACAGTATTTAATGCCATAACGGATATTAAATTCACAATAGGAACGAACCGTGTTATGCTTCAAAACCTAACTGTCGATTCAACAATAAGTGCTCTCGGATTTGAGTTCGACGTCAAAAATATTTTAGTTTGTACCGTCAAAAGTATCCATTGATACCACAAATCTAAGAATTATTTTGGTAGATGAAGGACCCAGCATTCCTGCGATTTTAATGCCAAAGAGAGAAAAACGTGCAGTTATTACCATGGCAATATGTCCCTTTCCCCTAAAACCCTCGTAATCTGAGAATAACCCAGTCTCGGTATGGTTAGCAGTACAGAGGTAAAAGCCTGCCATGTGGTTAATATAGCAAACAATTACGGGTAATAAATAAGATAAGAATCAGAAGTACTAAGCAACAAGGAAAAAATTAATAGAAGGCTTCAGTGATCAGGGTGAATGAGTTGTAAACTGTAACTTTCGATATACAATGCATAAGAAGAACATTATATGAATCAACAACTTAACATTACATTAAGCCCCACTAAACTATTTTTAGTACAGTATAACGCAGTGTAATATAGTATAGTATAATATAATATAGTATGGTATAGTATAGTATAGTATGTATAGTATAGTATAGTATAGTATAGTATCGTATAGTATAGCATGGTATAGCACAGTGTAGTTTAGTATTTTAATTTAAGAAAAGGTCATTGAGTGTAGTATAGTACAGTACAGTATAGTATACAAAAGTATACTACAGTACAGTACAGTACAGTATAGTATAAAACAGTATAGTTTAGTATAAAATAATATAGTATAATATAGTATCGAACAGTATAGTATAGTATAGCATAGTATAGTATAGCATAGTATGGTAAAGTATAGAATAGTTAAGTAAATATAGGCCTTTCAACAACAGTAAAGTTACCTTTATTAAAATAGACAACACTGATGGCTAGTCTTTCAGCTCCTACAAGCTTTATTTCCCAGTAACATTCTTCCGGATTACGGTAAGGCACTGGTGAAAGCAAAGTTACCACACCCTTCACCTCTTCAACCTTGGGAATCGAGCCTCGGTTACACGACGCTGATGAACAGAATAATGGCGACAAGTACTATTAGAAGCTACTAAAATGTTACATGGTAAAAGTTTGAATGTAAACCTCTCTGAATGACATGCGAATAAAGCTCATATCTACTCTGACTTCTTATTGGGGAATACACTACTATGGTTGCATAACAAAAAGAGCCCACAACACTTGTTTGCTAACGCTGATGCTTATAATACCCCTAATACTAATACTAACCTTAACGCTGACGTTAAAACCTTAAGTAGGGGCTAGAATTCAGAACACAACCAATACCAGGTAAGAGTAGATGTTCCGTTTATCTCTCATATTATGAACTCCTTCGAGCCATTTGCATACAAGCACAATCTTCTTTTTAAGGGCGATCATTGGTGAAAATCAAAGTTTGAATCAAGGAAGGTTTTGGAACAGCTATAGCAGTGAAAACATATATTTGAAAAAGGGGGGCTTGAGAGCTTCTTTCCAGTCAAAACTAAAACACCCAAATGGTTCAATAAGCGTCTATGATTTTCTTGACACTGTTCCTTCTGAGTTTACCCTGGTTTATCAAAGAAAGACTCCTTGTTTGAAATAAAGCCTTTTCTCAATGTTAACTAAAGTTCTATTCCCCTGCATTTCTTTTGACACGTGGTTACGTCTCCTTCGGGTCAATTATCTCAGTCCATTATTGAATTGTGATAGTATTTGGCATAACGTCTGTAACAAGTACGTCTAAGCTATCTCAAAGGATGATGTTTAAAACAATGAAAGCTAAGGGAAAAGAAATTTGTTTCCTGTTCTTTTCAACGCGGAATGATTGGACTTCGTTCACTCTGCTGGGCTTTGATAATTATTTTAAGATTACGCTTTCCACTAGGCGAATCTATTACTGATATACTGCAATATTATACCACAATGCAGATTATGTGTGCCAAAAAGGTATTGCTCGATTGTCTTGATGGTTTTGGTAAGCTAACTACGAAATATCAAGAGAGCTCGAAAGGATCTCATGCGGGATATAGATATTGCTTTTATTGGAACCAACAATGTTCAGCATAGCCAACAACATTTTCTGACAGGCTAAACAGAAGTTACATAAACTGGAGAAAAGAAATTGTAAGGAAATAGAGCAAGTCATTTAATGATCCTTGGATCGGGATACTATTCAGAATGAAATTATTGACGCTATGGATGTTAATATATGTGAATAACTTTTGGAAACAATTTTACCTTTGGTGGCTATTTATCCATTCATGTGCATTTTATGTAACGTAGGTAGAAATTAATTAGTTCCCTTTGCTAGTCTCGAACCTTGACAATGCTATTTTGACTCGTTACTCAGTCGAGTAGAAAATAATTTCTAACTTGCACGGTTAACATATAAAGTAAAGTTTGGCCTAATTCTACAAGACTATCGGTCAATGTGTAGAGTTAAAGAAATATCAATAGCAACTTTGTCAAGTGGTAAAATGTTGGGTAATCTCAGGATATCCACTTTACTGTAGCCAACTTCAGATCCCTAAGAATTAGTCAAGCTCAAGTGTATATTAGTCAAGCTCAAGTGTTATATTTTAAATTTAATATGCAACAGAGCATTTCTCAGGGGACGTCATACGTTATTGAGAAATATACTTCAAGTTAAGTATACTATATTCCACAAAAAGGAAGTTTGAGATATGATATCTTTGTTAAATATATTATGTTACAATTATTTTAAAAACAAGTTACTTCTAGCAACAATAAAAATAACCACAACCATAACAAACAACAGTAACAGCACTGATAAAAGGTCGGAGACAATAAGGACTACAGCAAAAAATTTAACAGCAGCAGCAATAACCTTAAAAGCAAAAGGGAATGTCACCCGTAATAACAGCAGTAAGAAAAGCACCCAAAACAGCAACAAAATCAATAACAAGATAAACAAAAACACCAGTAACAACAACATCTATGACAACATAAAGAACAACAAATGCAATAAAAGGGAACAACCGCGGGAACAAAAACAAAAAGTTCAATAATTTCTAGCTTAGCAGACGGAGACTATGACGCCAAAACAGCCATGATAATCCATAGGAACATTGTAACACCATAATTTTGTCAGAATCAAAATTGTAACTTTTAAGTAGAAAAATATTTTCTTGTTGTAAGCAGAGGTTATTGGTAAAAGTTGTAGACTCTCTTGCTAGTACTTAAATAGGCTTTTAAAGTCTAGAAGTGTTTTCACATTCACCATGGAAATCACATTGTCAGGACTATAGCCAAAATACGAGGGGTTTCGTAAGGAAAAGTGCTACATTCAGGCCTTATTGCTCTTAACTGACAGAACATAAAACTAGGATATTTGAATAATCTGATCTGTTAGATTACCAATCGAAATTACCAATAAAAAATGCTATTACTGGAAATAATTTTCATGTGGGCTTCTAACTATTTTTCCCCATCAATAAACCCACCACTACTGAAATATATCTTAAGGTAACAACGACAATAAAGAGACATTAAGACGCCCACATGGGCAAAATCCACAGCCGTCTAAGAGCTGATTTGATGACAAAATGTACTTGTTGTTGTAATGTAGGAGTCAATAGACCTTGTTCAGAGAAAATAGATTTTTAAAAAAGTGAAATACTAACCTTCGGAGGTTATTACACGATATTCCGGTTGTACTGAGAAGAAAAAATAAAGACATGCACATATCTTAATCTCATTTAATTCTACTTATTCCAATAATACTGTGGTATGATTAGATGCAGTGTTACTTTGTTTAGGACTTAAAAGCTGTATTGTGATATAGCGAAAACATTGTTGTACTTAAAAGTTTTTTCGTCTGACATTCCTCAGAGTACAAAACGCCAAAATGGACTATCGAAAGTTCAGAACGAAAATATACCAAACTGTATTTTTGAACGAGCTAATCAAAATTTGGACTGCCTTATTGGTGCTTTGGTTTGGAACAATCAGCTTCCGCTAGAAATGTAAAGATTGGTCGAACACAGTAGATACACTACCAAATGCGAACACCACCAGAAATCTAAGCAATAAATGTGTGAAAATTATAAAGTTTAAAAAATTGACACAAAGGGAGTATCTCCTCCAGGACTTTCAATTCAAAAGATAGAGAATGAACAATATTTATTCTTTTAACACAAGAGAATGATCTTTTAAAGAACACGTTTTTACTCATGTACGCAAAATTAGGTCAAAAGTTTGTTGTATCATCTGTCTGATAGCAGAAATGAAAACGTATAGACTTCCTAACATTTAACTACATCGTACGGGTTTTTGCAAAGGAGTAATTAGACATCCAAATGTGGGCGAAATTTCACCTGATCTGATGGACTTTTTACCAAACAATAATTAAAATGCTAACATCAGCAACTTCAATACAATAAATATGGGCAATATCATTTTTTCAAACACTACCTACGAAGATAATATGCCATGAAAAGTGTAAGTATCCCTCTTTTCGTTCAATTTTAATCTTGCAGGGGTAGACTTTACATCCAAGGACCCTAATGTATATAAAATGCCCATGCACGATTTTGATAAAAGATCTTCACATTCTGTTTCATATCAATGTTTGACCAGATTATTTTACTACAGTAAGCTAGATGGGCTAGCGTGGAAATAAACAAGTTTCAGTTGTTTAAAATTTTTTGCATTTGTTGACCTTGCCTCATTCAAGTGCACTTAATGGTGCAAATGACAAGTTTCATTATTTTTTGTTTAGATATCAATATCAAATACAGGGGATGATAAAACACTTGGGGTGGGGAACGGGGTTGGCGAAAAATCCTGTACGTTATGAATTGGGCGTCTGTTACAAAATGTTATGAGATGTAACTTGAGGATCTGGCGGGTTAGACAATCTTACTGTTGCATAATTATTGAATATAAAGTTCCATACCATGTCATATCATTAAGAGTTTACAGTAACGCGTATACATAACAAGAAGTCCTTATATGGGTCTTCAGTTTCCAGTTTGAGCATAAAGGATCTTTGGGAAACTTAGCTCAACCTTTATGTCAATTACGTCAAAGCTTTATCTGCACATTTTTTAAGCTGCTTTGTTACATCGCTGTTGTATCAGACTTCAAATTATTTTTGAGGAATTGCTTTGCTGGAAAGTTAACTGTTGCACCAAGTGGTTGGAAATACCGTGCTAAAGGACAGAAACCACATGGGAATTGTGGGGGCTTAGCCTCCACAGTTAGTCCTCCGAGATATCTTCATACTCTAGAATAAGAGCCGTCTACAAATGCCATAACTACAGAAAGTTTAATACTAGGCTTACTTGACAGAGGAAAATGTTTAAAAGATGTTTTAAAAGTGGTGCTTACTTGCGGACTGATAGCAATCTTCTGAAAACGAAATGTCATCGAATGCTGTATCACTCTTGTCAGACGCTTCTTTCTCCACACGAAACACGATCTAAGAAAATTAGAAATGATATAAATTTTAAGTATGTGCCACAACACGAAGTGAGCAGTTTTGATGGACGGTCATCACAGACTGATTTAAGATCGTCATGGGCGCCAAGCACTATGTTTAATGTGTTCTTGGATTTTGTCCTTCAGGAGTTCAAATCTCTCGATCTGAAACTTTCCTTAAGAGACAGTACGTCAGTCAGTAAGTCTTTCACAGTGATGAAACTGCACGTATTACTGCCTTACTTTACAAAATTGGGAACAACACGGCAGACCTAACGCATGTTATGAATTTGACGTAAAGCTGCGTGCAGATAAATGCAAATGTCCATCTAATGATGGCTAATTTGTACAAGCAATCCTTGTAAAAGGCCAACCGGTAGAACATTTTCCGAAAATTTGTGTAACTACGTAGTGTTGCACTAGATACTACAAATAACGTTAATAGCACTTAACCTTAGCAGGCTGTGCTTTCGACCGTCTACGAAAGACGAGATGGCAAGACTGAAGTAAATCTCCCTTTTCCAAGGGCACAATACAATACCGGTGGTGTTTATAATAGAGTTCGCAGCCTTTTTACGTCATGCGCACAATACCTTGACAGCGATTCGAACCCACGACCTCAGAGCCAAAAGTCTTAATCACTTGTCAACGGCTCCTCCAGATCAGAAAACATTAAAGCAGGAAAAATCCACTGTTGTAAAAATAATTGAAACAAAGCTAGCTTGGTTATGCACAATAGAAAACAATAGCATACAGCAGTGATTTTAAATGAAAAGAATAAGACACTGCCCCAGTAAGAAATGGTCTCACAAAAGAAAAGAGGACGTCGGGACGGACTTGAAGTCAAATTAACTCTGCACACAAGATCAAACGAAGTGGAGAAGGTGGATTTATAAGGAGTGGGCAACGAGAGAAGAAAAACAGAGCAACGTTTACCTTAAGTCACCATGGGTTCTCAATGTCTTTATGCATTTTCATAACAAGATAAGATCAGTCATTTAAAAAACTGCTATCTGGCCGTTCCAGCAAGTGTTGCTTTTTCCATTTAGAAATTTCTACCTGTTATACCAGTTATGCATTTTCCAGTATTTGAAGTGGCACAAAAAATGGTGTCTTTGAATTATGTTCTTACCCCCATTGGGCACATTCGACACAATATATGAGGATAATACTGATTTCTTCATCCACACCAGGGGATGTTTTCTGGCAAAACATGCTTTATCAGAATAAATCAGTTACTAAAAGCAATTAATAACAAAACAAATGAATCAATATACAAGCAGAGCAAGAGGCCACATCTGAAACATGTTTGAATTGTAATAACCTTTTTTCTCATTGGCTACATATCCGAAATTTTTGGGACTTCTCTTTCCTAACCTTGATACACGAAAATGGAAAATTTGAAAATCGTAGACCTTTATTTCCTGATATGGGATATTTAAAATAATGGTAAAATAAGAAGCTAGTAGCTACGTGAATTGTTCCCTTGTACATAGATTTGCAGCAGAAGTTTCAGTTTATCGAGTGTTGTAATTGATGCCACAAGAAACCTTTTAGTTAAACATAGACTCGCAAACGTGATGATTTTCTTCACAACTAGTAAACAGTAGCCCACATCCTTTCTGGGAATAGTCAAGTAGTGAACGCAGAGTGATGACAAAAAGGCAGCGTATTGGTAAGCGAAAAACTTAAAAAAAACAAAAACGTTAAATTGAACTTAACTGTTTACTTTTTCTGAAATCCAATTACTTCAAAACTTTCGCTTTGTGAATTGTATATTGTTTGTTCAATGTTAATTTGTCACTTCATGATGACTCGAATTCTTCGGAAAGGCTTTCCAGTTGATAAACAGTACTATTTATGAATGATGACGACGATTAATGACATGCGTTCTAGCGATGAAGATATAGAAGAGCTAACATTGGTGCTGCTTCATATTTGACAGAGAGATTTCATTAGGCACAGATTTCCATTTTTCTTAAGTCTTTGGGTAAAAAAAGCTTTACTATTTACTACAAAAATTTTGAAAAGTAACCAAAGTATCACAAATATCGGATAGTGCCTTATACTTTGTAACTAGACATAAAGTGGATGGATTTTCGCTATTGATTTGTTAGAGGTACTTTACATAGATGAACATCTCTACAAAGTTGCCAAGCCTTGATCTTGAGAAAGATAGGTTGCAGAATCCGTCCTCCCCCATAACCGAGCGAAGTTAAAATAACCATGTTGTCACGAGTATTAAAGGGATGTATGGATAGCAAGGTATTTTTGTTACCTGGTACCAGCTGCTTTCAACACTGAACTCCACTGCGTCATGCTCCCACTTGTTGTTACTCCAATCATTTTTTGTCAACAAAACTTCCTTTTTTGATCCCTGGACTAGAATCACTTTGTACACACCGGTTCGAGGTAGTTGAGTGGTAAAGGTGTGAGAAAACCACCTGATCTAAGACACAAAGACAAAAGCTACTGATGTCAGTTATTTAAATTTTTTATTTATCCCAGCAACTTCAAGGTCCGAAAATAACAATCACTATGTGATTATTCAGAGAAACAATTTTGTTAAGTAGGAAAATGTTCCAATCGGCAGTTCAGTCACCACATGGCCAATTGTTTTACTTGACAGTTAGATTAGCATTGGTCAATCGCCAGTTCTTTCAATAAGCACGTGTTTTAGTCAATTGCTAGATCAGTTGGTAGTTAGATCAGCCAGCAGTTAGAACGGGCCATGAGTTAGTAATGTCGACCATTAGATCGGTAAAACGTTGATTCCCTGGTACTTAGATCTGTTTGAGGTTCTTTCAGTCGGTAGTTAGATCAGTCAGCAGTTGGTTCGTTTGTTTTTTTTGCTAAATAAATCAGCAGTCGATTCACTTAGTAGTTAAATCAGTCAGAAATAAGATCAGTAAGTAGCTAGATCAGACAGTAGTCAATTCAATCAGCAGGTAGGTCATGCAGTGGTTCGTTTGTTCGGATTTTTCCGTCTTGATTGAATCAAATATATCAGAAACACTAAAGAGAATTATATAATACAATTCTTTTATTTAATGAGGTAACAATCGAGTCCATTTAATAATAGGAAAGGTTGAGTATTAATTGAACCTGGAATGGACACAAAAAGTCGGGGATTAAAGAAGAGAGAAAATTGGACTCTACGTAAATCTCTAACATCTGCAATTTTTTCGCAGCAAGCTTGGATTTCAAAGAAAATTAAACTATAATAGTAGTAATTAATTACATTAATAAATTCTCCTGAGGTAGAGATACAAAGAAGGCTGTGAATATTTAATACACTCCATTAATACACATAAGTATTTTTAGTCTGTCGATCCCTCATAAATCGTAATAATCGTTTGTAATCAGAAAAAAGTAGCACAAAGATGCAGCTGAATAGAGATAACAGTTCAGTTCATCTGGAAACTCCGAACAAGAACGCGGTGCAGTAATCCAAACGGATATAGAAAAGAAGGATAGCATTTTCTCTAAGTTTACCTGGAGAGGAAAAAGGGGAACCGATACCGAGAAAACGTTTATTTTATCGAATCACGGCCAAAGCTAGGAGAACGTTACACAGGAAAAGGGAGAAACATTCGAGGAAAGGGAACTTCCAGGTGCACGGGATCGAAACCGACGTGCAGCTGGAAGGCGCCAAAAGCAAAATCATTTGACAAACAACACGAGGATCCAATTGCTGTGAGATGAGGAAACAGGTGTGTTTGCACATCAAGTCTTGCACATTGATGATGAAAAGTTAAAACACAAAGACAGACGTACAGTCAAATCGTACTCAAGGGCAAGGCATATCAAAGCGTATACCTTAACTACATAAATACGTATTGGACGTATGAGAGAGCCATTCTTGCTCCAACCAATGAAGTGATTTGCCAACTGAATCGGGATTTTTTCAAAGCGTAGCTAATCCACAAATATACTTCAAACCCATTGACACAACTGTTGATCAAGACCAAGCAGTTCACTACCCAACCGTCCTCTGAAACCCACTGGAATGCCACCAAGTAACCTCAACCTGAAGAAAGATGCTCACAGAAATTTGACTAGGATTTTCGGCAAATCTCGCCTGTGTAGTGGAACAGGACTTGTGATCAAGTTAGTGAAGTCTCACATAATGGAGGCAGCCAACGTAACAGGGACCACAAAAAATGTACCTAACCCCAGGATTCCTCTTATAACCACTGAAAGTTTCATTCTAATTCAGAAGTCTTCAGTTTCCAGTCAAGATGTGGTTTGCCATCAACAAGTTCCAAGGGCAGGGCCTCAATGTAGTTAGACTCGATCTTTCCACTGACTGCTTTGCTTACAACCAACTTTTTGTTAGATGCTCAAGTTTTTGAAATGGAAACAAATGGCCATTATATACTCCAAATAGGGAACATACCTTGATTATTTTGTAACCTGGGGTATTTCAAAATTAACCCATACATATTGTCGCCACGGTAAACATGCGGATAGTGAAGAAATAAGAAGAACATTCTGTCGGGGAGGGCTATCAGGGCTAAGCTCCCCTAATTGTCTGTTAATTAGTTTTATAATACACTTTTGAGTTGATTGGAAGACGTCATTAAAATCTGAATTGGATTTGAAGGAAACGCAATTACTTGGAGTGAAGTAGACCATTAATCCGATTACTAGCTGTACGTATTCTATTGTGATATTCAAATGTCAGTTTCTTTGATTGTAATGAAGTGATTCCAGACTATCTCTACCTCACTTATAGCCCCAGTTGTTTTAGAACCCCCGATTATTTATCAAAAACTTTCCCAATCCTCCTCCTTATTCTACCCCCTATTATTTGAAACCCAAGAGTATAAAAATGGCGGACAAAATGGTTTTTATAATTGTACACTGTTGTTTCTTCACTACGCATGTTTGGTAACAACAGGTATTCATGATCGAAGAGTGGCATAGAATAAAGAATGATTATTCCGTTGTTAAAGGAGGGCGCCTTGATTTATAAAAATTATGAAGAAACAATGATCCATGGTCCTTATGGTGCATTAAGTAGGAACTCTGTTTGAATGACTGGAGGCAAGAACACAAAAAGATATCCCAGGAACTGTTTGATAGAAATGCCAGCTGGCCAGAAATAAGGCCAATAAACAGTGTATTCAGATCGCAGTTTAAGGCATTTACAGGCTCCATTTTAACTGAATTTTAATATGCCAGTTACACGTCCATCGTCTTAGAATTTCCCCACGCCGATTTCGCGTGATAGCACATTTCATAAAGGATATACATTACTTAGATATTAGAAAATACTTTTTGGGTATTTTCATGTCAATTAATTGTCGTAAAAGTACAATTTTTGCTTTCAAAACGGAAGAAGTGTGGTTGATTGACTAACTCCTAAGCATGTCTATTTTAGGTGTCACTTTCTGGAAAAAACGCAGGATCAAGTACGAGAAGAAGCTGATGTCATCTCGTCACTCAGTAAAACCGAATTCAAAGGAAAACATAGTATAGTCCAGCACATGGTGCGACTAGTGGATTGGGTTTGAAACACTAGGTTGGTTTACATGAAGAAGAGTGGGTTAGATCTAGTTGGTCGCTTGGATCTAGTGGATTGTGATAGATCTAGTAAATCGGGTTAGATTAACTGGGCTGGGTTTGGTTTAGTGGGTCGCACGTGATTGACGAAGCCCGGGTCTGCAATTTAGTAAACAGCTTGCTCTAACTGAATCAATCCCATTCACACACTGAATGATGGAACTTTCACACTATAGGCTACAATATTCGAAGTCATATTTTTATAAAGCTGAACCCAGACATATGATGCAATGTTACGTAATATTTCAAACTATTACACCCCGGTAACTACGAAATCAATACGCGGACGTGGTGACTTTACGTCCAACGTTTAAGCATGTTTGGTTACGGAATGAGGAATTAAGAGGAGATTAGAAGTACAAGGAGGAATTGAATTGGATTATGCACAATAATGAGGACATTCGGAAGATTGCAAATATCGCACCCCAGTGAGATTTTGAGATACACAACACATCAAATACAAGAAACACATGCCCAATTGAAAACACAGTTATAACAAAGATGTTGCTGCTTGCCAGATCCACATAAAGGCACTACCGCGTTACCTGGATAAAGATATCGGAGCTGCTACTGGCACCAATAGGTCATTATAAAAGTAAAGCATCGTCAAGGGGACAGTTGGCCATGTTAGTGCAGGCTACCTTATCTCCGATATTCAAATGGAGATAATGAAGGAATATACAGATAGGGTGTTTTATTACTTAGCCTTATGTTACTTATATAGTAAAAGAGTAAACTACAGTTATGTAACCTACCGCACATCTCCCGTTATCCGGTTTACCCATATAAGGGCTTTTTAATTCAGCAATGTTAGTCGGGCGGTAAAAGTCGTAAACATAAAATCCACCTGTAATAATAAAAACATTAAATATACTTAAAGTTGTTGCAAAGAACACACACTAACGAGAAAAGTTCTAATTTAAATACTTACTCGAGTAGTACGTACAAGAAACTACGTCATTCTTAGATCTGTTGGTAATATAGTAAAATGGTTGAGTGGGACGAGAAAAACTGTGAAGTGGGACAGTACGACGAGATGTGTTTTAATTCCCATCCAGCTTCTGAGGTCAATTATAACTCTTTATCAGCAGAAATTTATAAGTAAATAAGATAAACAAGTTACGCATTGAATTGCACCGCGTAATTTGAGTCACATGAAGAGGCAATGGCGCCATATTTATTATCTTAGAGTTACGAAGAAAAAGAAAGTGTGATACAGATTTCACGCTACGCATTCTCCTCCAAGAGGAGTCATAGTATTACCCATTTGTACGGAATACATTACACGAGCACAGAGCATATTAAGACCGGATGCCGTTTTTGGTCTGACCAATGACAATTAAGAAGATCGAATACCGACCCTCGGGTTTAGAAAACAAGCACGATATCCTATAGACGAAGACACTTCTCCTCAAAACAGTGGCGATCGTAAAGACAGTGGCGGTTTTATACACTGCGGGGACCGGGGCCGAAAGCATCTGCGGGGCCCTTCTTGAAACAAGTCGTTTTTCGAGAAAATTCTGTTGCATCCTATGTCTTTTTTTGAGAGCAGTTCGGGTAGTGTTTGGATCCAGCAGATTTTTCCTTTAAAGGGGACGCAAAACATTTTTGTAAACAAAGTAAATCCACGGGACAACCCGCAGTTGTAACTGACACAACATTTTTCATGGCAGAATGCGACAAATTATTTTTTTATTTCGTTTGAGATGAAAGTTGCAGTCTGTTCTGAAGTAATGGCCAATGAATTCGAAAGCACAGTTTTTTCATAAAATAAACCTCAACTGTGGATTTCTGTAGCAAATTGTGTTGAAAATGATACGTTTGGCCCAAATATCAATGCTGGTACGCAATACGGATTTGGAAATGTTTGTAAAGTTGGAAACCACTTGTCTGCCACTGTTCATACTGGAGAGGGCGTCTCCACGCATGCGTTGTGTTTGTAAGGCTTATGCACGTGGGACGTATACACATTGCTTTACGGTGAATTCTCAAGGAAAACTAGTTATTGGTAACTACCAACTGTCATTCAAGCGGCTGAATTCATGGACCGCGGA
>PUGI020000087.1:0-13247 GCA_008930755.2 Alatina alata | reverse complement strand
CTTTCCAAAACCTACCTTTGCGCGCGCAATATATCGCGCGCGGTCATTTTTCTTACCGAAAGGCCTGTAATTTTAATAAAAAATGTGAAGGTGAAAATGAAGACGAGGATGACCGTGAAGATGATAGTTTACAATTACTCCTCGCGCTGACTTAGAAAAGTGAACGTCCGAATCACTTTAACTCAAAAATGCTGCAACTGCACTACTAGCCGTAGAAAGAAAGCCAAAGCCAAAACCAACACGTCAGACTTAAAACTGAAGCTACGGCACGGTAGTGTATCCATCAGTCCAAGATGAATAGATTATCGGAGCTACATGTGCCTTCATCGGCGTGTCTAGGGGGTTCCCATGTACATGGGGTTTTATTGGAGCATAGAGCACTTTCTGACCAGATGCCCTTCCTGGTGTTATCTGTGGCTTACCTGCGGAATCTAATGCTAATTCTCTGGATGTGAAAACAAGTGCGTAATATCCTGCTGAACCAAGAATACGTACTTTTCAAGATTCCGCTATAAACGTAATCCTAAATCGAAGCGTTATCCGGTGCTGCGCTTTTTCAAAGTTTCTTTAACAGGCAGCTGAGTACTGTATTGGACAAGGACCCGCGTACCGGTGTAAAAGCATAAATCTATTCATTATATGCTGAAAGGAACATTTTTTATGCTTTTATTCCATTCGAAAAACGTACACGTGCATAATACTATATGACAACATTTTCAAATTGAATACAACAAGTTAATAGTAAGACCAAAACAAAGATAAAAAACAAGACACGTTAGAGTGGCACGCAGCTGAAAATTTAGGGGAGTTATTGGCTGCTTAGTGGCATAGCACTATCAATTAGAATCAAGTACAATTACGTAGAGAGGCGACTGATTTGTTAAAGGTTTTACTTATGCATTGTTTATAACCAATTGACATTTTGGAATCGCTTAAGCAAATGGAAGAGTTTGCCCCTAAAATTGTTTGGTAATTGCTGATTTTTCATCTTCCATTTCTCTTAAATTTCTCATTACATTACAGGAATAAGCGTTATAGTATATTGACATCCGTTGTGTTTGAAAGCTGATATTTGAAGTTTGAATTCTGAAATGTATCTATCCTAGAAATTTTGGCAAGTAAATGAAATTGGCTAAAAATTATTAAGTTGTTTATCAATTGTGGAAAATCTCAGGGAAAGTTGTTCAATTGTTTATTTTGGCAATTGTTTGTAAATGATGTATTACTGATCTGCGTTGTACCAATATATACATTTGTCTAATTGAGAAACATATCGTTCTTCAAAAAGGCACCACTAATTAAGAGGTCACTAGGGGCTTTCGCTTCTTCAATGAAATATTTCTCGAGTTTTTGGTACAGCATCATTCGTCAGCCTAAAGGAGTCAAAATGCGACATATGAGAGCCATTTCACGATAAAATGTTTCCATTAAAATTCCACAAAAGCTTAAAATTAGTGCTATAAAAGATCGGAAAACGTCATAAAATCATAAAACGGTTAAAATACAAGGTATCGGTACTCCCGTTGCCATTCTCAGGTAAAAACGTCAGTGTACCTAATTACAGTTAACGGTAGTCATTGTTACTTGTGCCCATGGAATGTACGTGTGATAAAACGATGAAGTGTAAAGAAATTACTTAAATTTTTAGTTAAAAAGGGCGTATTATAAAACTTAAACTATGAGGTTTAAAACCAGGACAACGAATAAAGTTGCATAGAACTAAAAGGCTGAAAATCAATGGACAAAATAAAATAAAATGTAGCATATTTCTTTACATGTCAGGTAAAATCAAGATTTGTATTTTCTGTTTATACTAGAACTGTTCTTTTTCTGTAATAGAGGTTCTGCGATTTGTAATTCGAATATGTTATGTGCTTTGAAGATCGACATTTGAGTCGACCTTATACGAAGGGTATTCGTCGTATAGTCAGTGCGTTACTACCATTACATGCAGCATTGGGGTAGGCAAATTAGTATAAAACGTGTCACTCCGTATTGGGTTTCTGTGACAGGTTTTCTAGTTTCCTTCCTATCGGTGAAAATACAATACAACCACTGTACCTTATACCACCCAATCAATTTGCACGCCGATTTTTGGAAGTTCCGCAAGTGCTTCTCGCGGATTCGCAACTGATTCTAGACAGACCGGCTGATCGAACCTCAGGGTGAGAGAATTTGCATCGTATGTAAGAATTAAAATTACCTATGTCGGGATCCTCTTTCAGTTTTCTCTTAAGCGATTTTCCTTCCTTGTCTGCCTCAGCTGCCTTCTGCAACGAAGGTCTCGGTAGAAAAGCACACGGAGTCGGGGCCGGCTTGTTGCTGAAGTAGGAATGTTTTAAAGCCTAGGTACATAAAAGAAGGTATCCAATAAAGAAAAATTGGTTGTTTGACGTCAAGAGGATTTGAAAGAATATCGGAAAATGTATATTGCTGAAGCCAAATGTAAAGTAAAAGCTGAACCAGTCAAGAAAACGTGTTCGTGCAATGCTGCGAGGAATAAGAAGAACACAGAAGATACGAAGAATACTAAAGGTGGAAAAGGTGAACTGTCCCTGCAGGGTGGAGAACGTGAGGCGTACAGTGCCAAAATATTAGTTACTGATGTATTAGAGGTTCTTTCTAAGACATAATACTCGCAGGAAATTAACAAATGCTACAATACTAGCCATGCATGTACAAATATCCTAAAAAGGTGGATCCTAAATCTTTTGAAGGATAGATTTGTAATTGTTTCATTTCTATATGGGGGAAAAGCATCCAGTCCTAGATATGTTATTGCATTCGCCAGCCGTGGGGAATGCCTTTTCGAACAATCTTGCGGACAAAATCATTAAAATTTTGTGCTCCGTGTTCACAATGATAGTTTCTCGGCAATGATTAACCTTTATCTCACCTCCTTGAAATTGCGTTCGTCGAGCCTGTTTATCGACATCAAACATGCCTAATTCTGAATTATCCATACTCAGATGGGGTTTCGCGACAATTGGAATGGGCAAAAGGCAAAATGTCCCTCTATGCAGTCACCGTAAAGCCGCTCAGATATAAAATACCTTGCCCCCTTCCCCTCAATACAGAGGACCGTGGTTTTTAATTGCTTCATGCGAAATTTTACTTGAAAATATTTCTTTGGGAACTTGAATGCAAAATACTTCCCATGGCACTGACTAAAACACACTTCTTAGGGTCTTATGCTTTACTTACTATAAAGCATATGTCTGGAGATTTGTACCAAGTACATGTCCTGGAAATTCACTAAAATATTTCTGTTTTTGGAAGTTTCGTAAGATACCTCTTAGGCGCTCACGTAAACATACATTTTAGGGAAGTTCCATAAAATATATATTCATATCTGTATTGAACACGTCTCTTTGGACGTTATGATAAAATGATGACAGTGAGAAAGCCTCTTTGGCGTGGCAATAAAGCAATGTTCTTGTGAAAGTTATAAAGTATATTTCCTCTGGGATTTATATACAACCAATACTCTCCGACATTAAGACAAAAAACCTTTTAGCAGTATGTGCGTAAAGACATATCTCCGCATAACGTACACATCTACATACCTGAGTGGCCGTAATTCGTTGTAGTGGATAGTACTTGAAAAGTCCTCCGAGAAGATCAAGTAAATCATCACCAGCGGCCGAAAAAATATCTCTTAACGGTATTGCGGGAAATTGTTTAAATCCAACATAGTCTGGCAACTCAGTCATTCCCTACAAAAGAATGTATGATGAGACATGTTAGGTGTGGTACAGAAATATATTGACGCATGCTGAATACGGTTTCCTCCCACATTTATAACTCTGTCTAACACTACGCCAAAGACTCTTGGCCATTCTTGAATTTTTTTACGTTCTATATCAGCTAGGCCCGACATTAGGAATGAAACCTTGGTCCTGGGTGCGTATCAGGTATTCATTGACCCAGTCAATTCAATTAGCAGTTGTCGATTTTTTCAGCCTGGTGCTAGTCGAACCGACATTGGGCAACATTGGCCTGGCCCTTCCTCTCTCACCGTTCAGTATGCCCGTAGCACAAAGATGATCCGGTCCCATCCTCCCCGTGCCAGAACTAAAGAAGTACAGCTGCCTTTGTACTTCCTGATATCGTGCAGCAATGCCTTCTTCACTTCTCCGCTTTACAGAAAGATTCTGTGTAAGCTTCAAAAACATAACAATTATGGCAAAATATTCTTGATAATGCAATTTTACCGGCAATACAACGCAATATCACTGAAAATGGAACTGCTTACCGGCCAGTCTTTCTCAGTTGGTGTTCCTAGTGTCTGGAATATTCGACTAATTTGGTCCAAATCAGTTTCTCCTGGTAGGAAGGGTACCTAAAACGGTAGTTTTATCAGTAACATAAAAAGTACACGAACTTAAAGAGCATTGGAATACTTTGCACTCTCAAACACGGTGCGAGCGAAATGGATAATGCCTTTAATTTACAGAATAGATGGTGTCCTGACACTCTATAAAACACGCTTTGCTTTTACTTTCCGTTGACAAATGGCACTTCCGGTCGAAATGCACATGCTCCAATTTTTGTCACATCTAGTAAAATGCCGAACCTACACTTTCTAGATTCATGATGTTAGATACTACAGTAAGCAAGAATCCACGAAAGACACAAGTGCCCGAAATAACACTGTTGCCTTTCAGTTGAAGGTCAACTTCCGCTTGCATACTGTAAATTGCCAATCAAGCCCCCTATGCGCTTATTTAAAAATACAAATTCTTGGGTGTGCACCTATTCGGACTGGGTGCTTATTTGGACCTGGATGCTTATTCGGACCTGGGCGCTTATTCGGAAAAGACAAATATATTTAGAAGATATTCCTGCAACACACATCAACTTTCTATAGAAAGGGCTATAAGGTAACATTCTGTTCAATCAATCACTATATCCCAATCGTCCTCCGTATCATTATCATCTAAAAGCAAAAAGTTTGGAGCCGTTGCATCATCATCTTTATTTTAACCCATAAAAAACCGGGCGCTTACTCGGACCTCCCGAACTGGGCACTTGTTTGTGCATGGGTGGTTAATTAAATCCTGGGCGTTTAATCGCTAATTTACAGTATTCTACTTTTCAATTTCGTCCTTTGCTGGGAATCGAGCCGTAAATTTCTTCCATTCAAGCCAGTTCTCAGTTGAGTTCTTTAAATTTGAACAAATCGTGTCTGATTTTCAAAGTCCTTACTGACTATTTGTAACTTTGTTGTAGCTGATTCCCCTCGTTTTCTCCTCATAATTAATTATACCTAACCAAGTCCTCTTTTGGCCACGCTGGTTGCTTTCATTCGATATAAAAGTCCAAACCAATTTAACAATCCTTTGCATATTATAAATTCTCAACACTTTGGCCTCTTCCTACTTCCTACTTGGTTACTGTATCACTGCGGCTGATTTTTAATACCCATCTAAGATACGTATGATAGAATTCATTTATTTTATTACTATCCGCTTTTGTTGCTACTGTACGGGTTGATGCCGTGAGAGGCTGGCACATTACTTTAGCTACGTTTTTCTTTGGTGCCGACCGAGGACACAACTCCCCTCGACCTCCTTTGCTATTTACGATCCACCTTCTCATTCGTTTTCTCTGTTTACTATTTAGTTCTATATTTTTATATCATTCTCCTCTGTATTTTTGGTAACTCCTGGATATAACCGTAACTTGTATTCGGTAGCGAGGCTCTGGTTGCGACGTTTAGAGTTTCTAACGGATGTGGAATCACTTCTTAATCACTATGATCCCCAAGGTTGACTCTAACCCGGAATAGTAGCACCTGTTATCGGCCCAGCTATGGAATAAATAAAATGCTTTATAATTGGCTTTAGAAGAGGGCTCCTCAAAGAGACCCGATGGGAACTAAGGAATATGAGCCCATCCAACTCTTTACCAGCTTATCTAAAGGAAGGTAACTCTATACCCTATAAGGCAATTCTATAGCTATCCTATATCTGCTATCCTATCTACATAATATAGAAGATACAGATTTAGATATTTACACATATATATACATCTACATAGATATATGATTCATATACATATAGAGAGATACACAAATATGGATATTTCAATACCAATCCAATCTAGGTCTATGTTACAGATATTTATAGGGAAGCCATCTCTATAATCCTACACCCGGATAGCTACTGAGCTTGTGGCACTTGTTGCCTCAGATCAGTACAAGTTGATAGACGACGGAGTGGGAATGGCTCTACAAAACCATGCCCATGATAATAATACTCACTGAGCAAGATGCTTGGAAACGCGAGACAACAACACCTTAAAGGGCCTAATGCAAAGCGAAGTATAGTCTATCGCTTCGAAACGGGGACTATAATTGTAACATTTGCGGTAGGATCTCCAAACCCCGTGACTGACTATTTGTACATTAGGCAGCACAACAGGGCACAGAACTGGGAAAACTCTGCAGGAACGTATTGCTGAACGCAATGCATTCGACGAAGTGACAACAGAAACCATTATTATCTGTTTATTGTTGCCATATTTGACTGGCGTATACTGCAATTGAAATAAACAGTTGTTTACGGCATATATAACAGCCACTTCTAGCATTTGGAACAGCTGTTTATAACATAGAAAAGGTTGTTACAGCATACAGTATTGGGCGGTTATTGCAGATGGAAGCTAATTAGAGACTAGGCGCTTATAAAACATATACAAAAATCACATAAGTCATCTACATCTTTTGCAGAACAGAATCTGAAATGGAATGCAAATAAGCTGGTAAAGCAACACTTCTGGACCTCATAATGTCTGAAATATCGAGAATTTAATTTTTTTGTACTGACTTTAAAATTGAAGGACAAAGTTAAACTAGTCTTCTTTCCTCCCGCGCTATTTTCGTTCTCGAGCGCAGGTCACTCTTTTTGATACTTCAACTAAAATACAAAACATCCTCTCTTAGTGGCTGTATTTACATGTACTGGATGATCAAAAATCTATTCACAAATCTAGGTATTGCCGTAAAACTTAACGAAATTAAAATTCTTAGCTCTTAATATAAAGACTGGGCGGGTATTATAAATATTTTGACTACGTCTGCGTTCTTATTAGACAAGGGCCCTTAATAGAGAAAAGAAGGTATTCTAGTGGGCCACGACCATAACAAGTTCAACCTTATTTCGAAGGTTACGGTTTTTTGAACTAGGAAGTGTTTCAGTATGCTTTAGGCAGAATGACCCATACAGGCTTGTAACTGTCACACCGTTCTAATGACTTTTCTGTTTGAAAGGATAGGTGTCAACGTGCAGGGCTGAAAATCATGGCGTTCAAGCGTTCACTGAACGTTACGTTTTGCGATTTGAACGCCTGAGATCTTACGTTGCCGATCAGTGTTAACACCACAGCATAAATTTAAAGTCATTTTTAGAATTAAAATATACATCTCACACAAATAAACTAAGTTATCCACTTTTTCATATCATAAAATAACGAGCTGCAGATTCCAAAATATTTAAATAATCATACTATGAATGTATATTAAAGACTTATCAGCCTGGCTCAAAATTATGCAACTGGCTAATTGAATGCTATGCATAATTGATTGAACGCCACATTTTCGAACGTAGCGTTCGGAAAAGTTATTTTTAGCCTTGATGTACTCAACAAACTGCATGGCCCCGTAGACTGTTTATTGTCGGTTATGGTAATTTTTTTTAATATACACCCTCCTTTTACACTTAACGACGGGGCTTTTCTTCACGGAAATTGGCAGTGTGATAAAATCAATTTTCTTGCCTTGGAGATTACCGCGACCCGACATTTAATGGTATACTTGGGACTTTAGGACCGTAGTTAGCGGGTTGAATAGCCCTTTTTGATAAAATGGTACTTTTTCATTCACAGGATCCACTTACGGCAACACAACGTCAGATATAACTCTACCACACAAAGTAGGCTAGAGCGTTTACAAATCAAGTGAACGAGGTTGGAGCGAATTTGGTGTTTATTCGCGTGTGCTGATCATCATGGCTTGCCACTAAAGGTCACCACGGCTTGCCATTTAAGGTAAGTAGACCGTGGGCTAAATAGCCCTGGTTTATAATATAGACCTTTATCAGTCACAGAAAATCCTTATTCCAATGTAACCAATGCCATAACTCTTTCCAATTAAAGTCAAAATATACACTAGTATACAAAGAGTGAAGAAAGCCATGTTTGCAAACCAAGTGAACAAGGTCAGAGCGACGTTGAGGTTTATCGGCGTATACAAAAAACTAAGAGCGACATTAAAGGTAGGCAGGGGGTGGGCTACATAGTTCCGGTTCATAATATGGACCTGTATTAATCACAGCAACCAAGTATTACTGTACAACCCCTGTTAGAGCTCTTTCCAGCAAATATGGCGTAACAGTAACACAATAATACATGAAGAAAAGTGTGAGTTTGTTTGTACCAACAAGGTATATAGCGATACCTGTTACTCTGGTGAACCCACATTCGGCGCAGGAGAGTTTCCTGACCCAAACTGTAAGTATTACCTGAGAGCTATAACAAATAAAAACGCCCCTGGGATGCCCTTAGGGTTATTTTGGATACCCAATATCATTCCTAGGAGTAACACCTGGTACCCAAATAACCATGCGTGAAGCGAAAGCGAGTTTGTAGGTACCTTTTGCCTTGGCGCTTGCGATACCTTTACCTTAGACAACCTCACTGAGGCCCGGAGGGTTTCCTAACCCTTTGTATACCCACTATAACTCTAAAATCATCCTGGAAGCCTATCCCTTTGTTAGAGGTCTCAGTTAATACTTAAAGTATGTCAGACTTTTATTTAAGTTTGTTTTTATATTGTTACTGCTTTACCAACTTCACCTAGCAACGCCGGCTTTTCTGCCGGTCATCTATAATAGCTTACATATCGAGATGTACGTACCCTTAGCAAGAGCTCGGCCAATATGCATCCAGTGGCCCACATATCAACACCTGTCCCGTAATTCCTGGCACCGAAAAGTAATTCTGGACATCGATACCACCTATCAATACAACGGAAGACATTAACAAACAGGTAAGACTGATCCAAAAAAACACTGTTCTATAATTGGTGTTCAACGTATGGTTACGTATTAGTCGCGTAAGTTGAGGCAAACCATACTTTACTATTCAAATTCTATAATACCTTTCACGCAAATGTGGACTGCAACTGTAGAGAACCTAGTCTTACAAGCTGCATTCCTTACATTTCTCTACATATGGCGGCACATGTTTTAAAACACACGTTTTCAAAACAGATTTTTATCGTTCGATAAAACTAATGTCAAATAATGTTGTGAAAGCAAATTTCATGACATCCACAAAATCTATATCACTAAACAATATTCTACAACACGTTTACTCTTAACTATTAACTAAACATCCGGACGGTAGCCATCCATGACGTTTTATTTGTTGACTTTAATATCTAACTGTTACCACAAAATTCCTTGTTATTACGTAAAAATCTTTTTAAAAAGCTCTAGCAGCTATCAATAGTCTTGTATTTGTTAATTAATTAATTAATTTTTTTTATTCTTTAGGGGGAGGCACATCTTCAAATCTGAAGCTACGCCACTCACTGTTTGACATGCTTGACTTAGATGCCACAGTTTAGTTAAAATATAACCTGCATATGGAAAAGAAACATTCTTGATATAAATACCGAACGTTTGGCGCTAGAATACTTCGCGATATTTTCCCACATCTCTCAAATAAGCCGCTTCCTATAGATTGGCAGATCCTACAATCAACCCCTCCCTCTACTAAGACGTCGCTGCTGGTCTAGAGGGAGGTGTCATGACACAGCAACTACTGTGAAGACCTAATGACTCTAAGGTCGTGGTTTCAAATCCCAGCCAAGTCATTTGTTGTGTGACCCACTAATAACATGCTCCAGTCCGGACACCACTAGAGCGGTGCTTTGCCCTTGCAAAAGACATCTTAGTCAAACGAATCCCTGGATTTTTGTAGGCTTACCAAGGACCGACATAATCATTATTGAAAATTTAGGTGTACCTTGTCACTACTTGATGCGTATAAATTCTGTTGGGGCTGCCATAAAATTTCGCCAGACCAAAATCACCAATCTTGACAACACCATCTTGGTCGATCAGCAAGTTGTTCGGTTTCATATCCTAAAAATAAAGATTACGTACTACCGTAGAACCTGCGTAAAATACGGTACATTGAGGTCCAGACGGTACTACCGAACACCGGTTTCTAACATTTGACTGGGCTTTATTACTATCGCTCACTAATAGATAAGGTATACTATATTTCCTCTTTTAAACACTGCGGCGTTTATTTCATTTTGGAACTTTCATGAAAAAAAGACAGGCTATGTCTTTTAAAACAATAAAAGAGTTATGTGCTACACAAGAAGCAAACAAACATTACGTGAAGAAGTACACAAACAAAAACAGAAATGTAATTATCTTTACCTGTTAACAAGTTTGCAGGGAAAACAAGCTAAATTCCTCTAAATGGAGTTTAATCAGGTCACCCCATTAAAATCTCACCTTCAAGTCTTCAGTCCAATAAACGTCGACTTTATGAAATAAAAAATGCTTTTAGAAACGCCGTATTTGAGGGTGCAGCGCTTATTAGAGGACCCCACGTGTTTCATTTCTCTTTCCTAGTTGCGTCGTTTATTACATGGCGGCAGTTGTAAGGGGGGGGGGGCGTTTATTGGAGGAGCTAACCTACGACGGTGTGTATTCATAATAAAGTTGTCGATGTGCATGGCGTCCTTTCTTTTCATAACATACTCAATGGCACTTTACAGTTCATTTATCCACAGCAGCCATAATTCGGTGCTTACATTTTAGCATGCGGTTTTTACCGTCAAAGCCACGACCCAATTTTACACGTTGGAGCGATGAAGCACAGCAGGGTGAATATTTTGCTCCGGGATACTACAGCGAGATGTGGACTCGAAGCACGATATTTCATAACGTTAAAGTTACGAGCCAGTTGCTCTAACCACTCGATTACACTGCTTCCAATGATGACACTACATTACTACAATATCAAAGTTAGAATCTATTCCTGACTTTTCAATCTCCTTTTTGTTATTATGAGTCCATACGTCATCATTATATCACAATAAATGATTATTTAAGCCACTATAACCAGGACCTTAATAAGACCAGAAACACCTTATTGGAGTAAGCTGCCAGTACCCAAATATAAAAACGTAGAAGTAACATTCTTCAATGAAACGAACGCCAGTTTAGGTTCATGCGAGTTTCGCAGAAAGTTCTAATTAGCTGGTCGTTATGTGCACAAGGACGACACTTGCTCAAAATTCAAATAGCCTGGCTGCTGACCGTGTTGGACCGGTGACCGTTGTATGCAAGATAATTGGCAGGAAAACTGCGACGGCCGGTCCACCTGGGGCCATTGTGGACGAGTGGCAGTTATGTGGATAAATGACTGTTATTTGCACAGGTGACTGTTATGTACACAGGTGATCCTCATATAGATAAGTGAGCTTTATGTGGACATATGACTGTTATGTGGGCAGGTGACAGTTGGGTGGATATGCGACCATTAGGAGGACAAGTGACCCCTACGTGGACAGGCCAGCGTTATGTGGACAAAACACCGTTATGTGGACAGCTAATCTTTATATGGACACGTGACCGTTATGTGGACACATGACAATAATATGGACGCGAGACCGTTATGTAGACAGACGATTGTTATGTTGCCAGATGAGCATTATGTCGACAGATGACTGTTATACGGATACATGACCATTACATGGACACGAGACTGCTATATGGACAGATGACGTTATGTTGATATACGACCGTTATATGGAAAAATACCCATTATTTGGATACGTGACCCTTATGTGGACAGGTGACCCTTATGCGGACACGAGACCGTTATGTGGACAGATGACGTTATGTTGCTATGATCCTTATGTGGACAAATGCCCATAATGTGGAGACGTGACAATTATGTGGACAGGTGACCCTTGTGTTGATAGGAGAGCATTATGTGGACAGGTAACCATTATCTGGGCAGATGACCGTCACGTGGACTGATGATCGTTATGTGGAACAGTGACTATTATGTAGAGACGTGATATTTACTTGGACAGGTGACCCTTGTGCGGGTAGGAAAGCGTTCTATTGGCAGGTGACCAGTACGTGGAAGTGGCCGTAAAGATAGGTTGTACTGTAACAGTATGTGTCATTACGTACTCTACAAGAGGTGCAGAAATGTCTTCTTTCGACTTCAAAATCACGTTTTGATATTACTAATTGGATGAAAAAGTCAAACAACGAAAAATAAATATAGTATTGGGGTCAGAGAAAGGCAGTTGATCTATCCTTGTGTAACATTACAAGAATCTTTATGTTTCTGGGACGACATAGATCAGTAATTTCCTACCGAGCATATATTACAAGTGTTTTAATAGAGCACACAAATTACTAGTATTTTCATATAGGACATGAATTTATAGTATTTTTGTATAAAGTAGAAATTACTTCAGTATTTGTTTTTGTATCTAGCGGACAAATTACTGGCATTTTTTCATAATTTTGCTAACAGAGTGAAAACGCTCCACTGCATCGAAAATGCAGCCACAGGGGTCATACAATTAAAGGTTTCCAATGTGCATTTTCACATCTTCACAAATTTCGTCCTTACCAAGAGTATTCACGCTTTTGAATCTATTCTTTTGTATGATTCCAAGACTTGGATAATGACGTTTGCATTGACAAAGAAGCTTGATGGCGATTACGCTCACCGTCTCGGCTCAGCCATCAACATCAATCGCAAATTAAACACAGCAAATGAGGAATTATATGGCAACATTCCAAAGGTATTTTCAATCATACGAAAACGCCAATTAGCTCATGCAGGGCATACTACGATACAAAAGGATGCTGCTGTTGTAAAAGTACTATTATGAAAACGTGGCTGTCCAAACCAAACATTAGAAACAACTAGGAAAATAGTCGACCCCACCTGGAGCTAGGCATTGCTGTGGTAGTACCGTAGCAATTTAACCCGCGTCCCTCAACGAAAAACTGAAATATGGAGTAGAATTCCGACATTTGTTGTGCGAGATTTGAGCGTTTTTCGATCACATCATGCTGGCTGTAATATTAGCAATATTTGTGACTAGAAAACGGGTTTTGAAACTCGTCCGTAACAGAAATCAAAGCGAGTTCGCTGCGGTAATAAAATGACCTAAATACTTGGGTTTTACA
>PUGI020000085.1:0-10604 GCA_008930755.2 Alatina alata | reverse complement strand
TTTCGTATTAAAACTACATTTCCTGTTGATGTTACAGAAAACCTTGATGTTATCAATGATAATATCATCAGTTTATTGCAAAGAGAAACAAATCTTTCTACTTTAACTAGTGCTTATATTTTCACAATCATTTGTTGATAACCATAGATTTTTTTCGATTACATGATAGAGCATAAGCGTAAAGGCAATACAAATGCTGTACTCCATCCTTTTTCTTCTTTCAGAAGTAAATAGACGTTAATTAATAGCTACCTAAACAACCTTAATTTAATTTCAAAGTTCATTTCTGTGAATTGTATTTTAAACAAATAAAGATACTGGTTATGCATGTCTTGGTGAGGGACTTCGTACAATAATGTGACTGCATAGTATATGCTACTGTAGCAGTTTTACATGTAACTGTAGCTGTGATATATACTGTATTTACATATAATGATAATGTACATTTCCTTTAGTCCTTTAGATATATCCTGCTACATGAATGGATGAATTCATAGTGACATAGTTTCCAGTATTTGATATTTTTAAAATGTGCAATTGCATCTGTATTTGAAATACTTTGTTATCACGTAACTATTTTCATGTACCGATAATCAGTTTTCGCCAATGACATAAATTGTAAAAATGGGAAGTTAGTCGCTAATTGATTATACTCTAAGTATATGCTCAAATTTGCATATTGCATGATGGGTGGTATGATGTGTGTTTATCTTTACGTAAATATACAACAAATTTGCATATACAGCTTTTATGATAGATGTAGAAGCAACAAAGAATTCCTCGTAAGCAATAAAGAACATTTATAAACTGGACAATGGTTTATTGTACTGCAAGAGAATATAGAACACCTAATTTACTGGTTAAGCTCCTAATTCGCCCCTAAAATCACCAATAAACACTACATGTTATCACTATGAGCAACAAATGTTTTTTAAATGAAGAATACATAAAATTAAATTTTATTGATGGGTAGTTATTTAATACAGAACGAAAATACAGAAGAAAAACTTTACTCACCAAATTATTTATTGACTTGTAAAGCATGATTGAAATATAGTTGATAAAAATAAGAAAACAATAATTCCTTAATAGAGAGCAAAAATTTTGTAGAAGAATAATGATCAATGATATAATTTGGTGAACAAAAGACACGACAGTCATGAAGTGACAAGTGAAATCTGCATGATTTTAAAAGTATGGACAATTAATAATTCCCAAACAGCAAGGAAGTGTATAACATAATAATTAGCAGTGGTGTAATTTAGTAAATGAGAATAAACATTATCTGCTTTGCTTGAAAAATCACTAATTTCCCGTGTAAAATTACTTATTCGCTTTTAAAATGAGGTGCTACAAGTATAAGTAACAAATGATTCCTACATTAAGATTAGCTGCAACTGTA
Source organism: Alatina alata (assembly GCA_008930755.2). NCBI lineage: Eukaryota > Metazoa > Cnidaria > Cubozoa > Carybdeida > Alatinidae > Alatina > Alatina alata. The sequence continues at coordinate 9,202 of PUGI020000085.1, read as the reverse complement.
TGATCATTAATTTACTTATAAAGTCTGGTGCATATTAGTAAGAGTTAAAAAATAACATCTACATATTAAGGAACCAAGATGATAATATTGTCAAGCAGTTATATAATTGTTTCAATGAGTTTACACAACAAATATTCCACTCCTTAAACATTTAAACAGTGGGAGGTTGTTAAACATGTATGGAGCATAGTCAAATTATTCTTATTTTTCATTTTGGCAGTTTTCTATTTACAAAAAGATATTGTCTTGAAAGGACTAGTTGACGTCTACGTTGGTGATTTCGGAAAATAGTGAACATAAACCGAAACACTCAATTTTATAAAACGATTCCTAGGAAATCTTTATAAACTATAGGCCTACATCAGGAAAATTACTAACTTTTGACTGAAAGGAAATGTAGCCGAGTGTAGAGGCCTAAAGGTCCAATATCCCATTATTGTTTATGCTGCAACTGTAATAGGTGCATTAATTTCAACTATGTTACGCTGATGGGGAAATATTTCGTCCCAATGTATTTATCTTCCTTGGTACATTATAACTTCACTTGATTACAATATGTTTGATCCCCTTAATCTTAGGGATAGCGGTTTCTCAAAACATTCGTCTTGCAATAGTATTATATTCTCACGAGATTACATGATTATGCTAGCTGCATATTACAAAAGTTTTTTGCTTTTTCCTTCGTATTTCTAAATCGTACAAAAGATTGCCAATCAAAAAGTGTGAAAATGATGTGTACAAATTTGCGGTGATGTTGTCATGGATTATGTGTCATTCCATCATAAATTTTTATATTTCGCAATTTATGTATTGTCATCACTTTGAATGCCTTCTTCTTTATTGTTTAACAATATTTAGAAGTTGTTTGAATGTGAAAATATTTCTTACAAACAATCTCAACTGTTTTCATAAATAAATTAATACTTTTCAGACAACAAAATCTTGTCTCAGCTCGGTAACAAGGTAATATGTGTCTGTACAGAATGATTAAGTATTGTAATTTCACGACAAACTTTCTTGCAGTCTAATTAACAAACGTTAAGTGCTAGGAACACTTAACTCACATAGATAGTATGTACATATGTATATCATTTGGGGTGCTTCAAGCATAGTGTAATATTTCCCGGGGAGTTAAACATAACAATAGCCTCGTATTGCTAACATTTATTCAGAAGCTTGTAGCCCCAAGGGATCAATCACGTCTATGCTTATGTGAGAATAGCGGACAAAACATACTTGATCAATATTGTTTATTTACTCTAAGTTGTACTTACAGAAGTTGGGTATTATTTGCTATATCCATAGGTATACGTAGAAGTCCTCGATCTTCACAGTTCACAGCAGTCATATCATTCGTCTCACCACATGTACATTTCGTCGGGCATTGACTGTCTACCATCCATAGTGTTGACAAGAGAATTAATATCTGTTTACATAACGATAGTATATACACACTTGTGAAAAGGCTGCTTCTTTTGGTCCCCATATTCCTTCCTGGTGAGTGCGTTTAACGATTTCGGGGCACTTGTTTAGAGCTAGTTTCGGTTCGGATCTTATAAGTGAATCACACTAACGATCGGCTTTAACTTGGCATTAACTCGAGTGTACTTTTGGTGAGTTATAGATCTGGCATTTACATTACAAAACGCTAACCAGGGGGGCGCAAAAGAAATGGCTTTGAAAATCATTAGACCAAACCCAAAGCTGAATAGGCCTTTTTAGCTTTATCGATATCAGCGCAGTCATCTGAACCGAAGCCATGATTTGCTTCTTAATGACTGCTACAAACATATATCTTCTAATCCCGTTATCCAACAAATAGCAAAGGTCTTACACACAGAATCAAGTCCCAAAATTCGATAAAATCGAGCTGCGTTCGAACAATGGTCCAATTCCATTTTCGAACGCTCAGTTGTATCATTTGTTATTTCAAACGTGATGGAAATTATTTGTTGAGCAGTTTTATAGCCTCTTGCAGAATTTTGCTGCAAATTTATGCTTTACGGCTGTCAAGAGTATGTCTTACGAAGGATGCGGTACTTGTTTCTGTCTACATACTTCACGGTATTATTCTAAAAACAATACGCTTCTATGTATGCTATAATCATTCTTTATTGCTATTTTAAATGCACAATTGACATTTTCAATCAGTTTAAATTGCATTCGGACTCTTATTCAAGTTTCTTTTCAAATGTAAATGATTGCTAGGTTGCAAAGTTAGGACGATCAATTATTCAGGATTTTGGACAGAAGTATACGTGCTCATTTTGGTCCGAAGGCAAGAGGCCTCGCCGGCTATTATGTTTATTATAAACAGAGTTTGTAGGAATGCCTGTATTCTACTTCCCTAAACTTTAAATAGTGAGTGTTAGCCGAGCTAACAAGAATTCGATAAATTGGACCGTAAAATTACATTAAAAAGGTATCGGATTTTTTCGAATAAGTGCCGTACCTATCTAGAAAAGATTTGATTAGCGCCACACCTATCACCGAAAAGTTAACTAAGAGCTACACTTATGATCAAAGTTTTAAATAGTTGTTACATCTGCATGTTCAAATTCACCATTTACTTGAATGCACGAAGGTGCGCCAAGCCTCTTATATCAGTTAAAAGAGGGAGACAAACGAAAGAGGAAATGTTACTTTTTGGACAATATGTTTGCGTTTTTCCCCGGAGAAAAGGTAATAAAGTTTCATTATGGGCAGGAAATTAGCATTTTATAATAAGCACCGTCCTCCAGTACGAGCCTCTCTCAAAGCTCGAAATTTAAAATAAGCACTGCTACGCTTATCTGACCAAACAAGGCAAAGAACTGTTTCGCTGCACATAAGGGAGTAATATTTTTAATCTCATTGATATAAGCAAAAGCACTTTGTAAACTTGAGAAAAAAAGTATTAAGACATATGATTATCGATCTTTTTGTCCATGGCGAATAAAAATCTGAGTGATACAATCTGCTTGAATAATGTATTTTTCTCCTTTACTTGTACGGTCTAGTCCATCTCATCCCCTATTTGAAAACTACATTCACATGTCTAAAGAGGATAAAGTTTACAAGCCCGTGGGATTATAAACTGAAATATTTTTAGTTACAGAAAAAAAGATTTCTTTACAAATAGCCGGGCTGCATTCGGTGCTGGTTCGATGACAGTGTTGTGACGTAGAAATGTTTTACTACGCATGCCCACCTGTTACAGGCTTTACTTTTTTTGTGAAGTTAAGGAATCTCAATAGGTGTCTGTTCTGAAATATGTTCTGTAACGTTTGGTTGAATTAGGCGGGAGTGATATGGTTTTAAAACTCACCGAACTGCAAAGTCTTTGGTTTCAAAACTTTAGAAATATGTACCCCTTTACGTAAAAAAGTGCTGTTTTTTCTTTGAACACCTTTCTTGTATTGAAAAACGACATGCATATGCGTAGTTGTATGTATTTTTGTGAATAAATAGCAGAGGGATGCAACTTGTTAAAATTCGTTTCCATAACTATAGAATGTGCAAGTTTTATGTACAAGATTTGCTATTCTACAGAGCGCGTTATTCTGGTCAAAACAACATGCATGTGCGTATTGCAAAGCATTTCCGTTCTATTCCAATTATGTTTTAATCCATTTCCTATCCTTTAACATGTCAGGCAATATGGAATATTCGGTCGCTAAAACAACTAAACAGATTGTCATTTAGGTGCCATTAAAGGAGTAAAATTGAACTAAGGAACAGTTAGAATTATTCTATCCTATAAATATTGAAGATTTCCCCAAACATTCCGACCGCAGTTGACACCCATACCTACTTAGAATGTTTATTACAGTCCAATTATGAAGTTGGAACATTTTTAATAAATGTGATCTTAGAATGAAGCTAGCACGACAGCGCATTTAGACCTATATGAGAGATCCAAACAAACAAATAAACTATTAAGAACTAAAAAGCCGAATATGTGCCAGGGGGATGCTTGTGTAACAGTAGGTAGTAAGAATGGATCTCGATACCAGTCTAGATGTTTTGAAACATACAGTATATCAGGTGAAGCCTGAAACGTGATACCATTCAACTTTTAAGGGTAGGAGCAGAAGCTGGAAGACCCATTTTAGTGTCATAATGATGACAATGATAATGATAATTAATGATGATTTTCGTAGCGTTGATGGTGAGGATAAATGCATGAATGAGTGCATGATGATGATGATGAAGGAGTTTTACTTCTGAACCTACTTGATTTCGGTCTTCATTGGAAGGTTAAATTTTAGCTGAGACAGATATTTAAGAAGTACCTGCTTTAACGCTAATGTAACAAATTTTCTTGGAAGATTTAATCGTTTGTTTCTCCAGTTCATATAAGATTTAATATCGGATTGTTTAACATTTATACTCAGAATGTGAAAAGAGTAAACCTGGATAAAGAAAGGACAAAAATGCACTTTAGGTTACTGGCACATATCAGAGTATTTTGGTGAGGTGAAAGGAAACATATTCAGCAATTCAATCACAATTGTGTATGTACCAACATCCGAAGGCACTGAAGAGGGACTAGGGTTTTATGAAACTCTGGAAAAATTTAAGTGGTACTGCACATCAAAGGATATCATCATCATTATAGGGATTCTGAATGCAAAGGTTGGCAAAGGACAAAAGGGTAAAGCTGTTGGTAGTTATGAACACGAAGTTGATGGTGGTTGAGTGCACAGCCAATGGTAAAGTAATAACAAACACCTGGTATGAAGGACACCCAAAACGTTCATCAATCTGAAAAAACAGGGAGGACACACCAACAATTATACAGTCTACCTAACTATCAACAAACAATAGAAACGCAATTTCGTACTCCAAAAACTCCCATGCGCTAGTTGTGTAATTGACCGTGTTCCAGTGATATGTCATCTAATGGGAAGGTTGCAGAACATGAAAACGCCAAAGAACACAACAAAACTGCAATAGGAAAATCTACACAATAACCCCAATTGCAAAGACGTGTACACAATCATAGTAACAACAAATCTGAGTCCCTAGCAGATGTTGATGACCAAAGTAGAACAGCTTAAAGGAAGCTTTAGTGACGTAAGCAAAGAAAGTTACCTAAAAAAGAGAGTTAGGCAAGAAACAGGTGGGTGACAAGTGAAATACTTGATCAAATAAACGAAAGGCAGCAGGTGTATAAGAGAAACATCCCAGATCGTAAAAGACTGAACAAGACCATCAAATAGAAATTCAGACTGGTAAAATAGAAATGGTGAAATGAAAAATGCACAGAGATTAAAAAGCTAAGGAACAGATCCAAGAGGCATACAAAAGAAGATAAAAGAAATAGCAAGAAAGAGCGTATCCTCTTATTCCGGATGCATAAAATCGAAGGAACGATTACCATGGAAAAAGACAAGGTGCCACGACATTGGACTAAATAAGTTTGGAGAATTATTCAATAACAACAGAGGAGAAAACAACATAAGAAATAAATGCATGGATGCACCCAAGATCCTGAAATCTCAAGTACTAAGAGCAATGATGGAACGAAGAGGAACAGAGCATCAGGAACGGGCGAGATTGTAAAAGGTAGGCTGACACCACTGGAAGATTTTGGGAACGAGGTTATTGAGGTGACCAATGAAGTGTACAACACTGGCGAAATACAAGAGGATTTATATAGGTCAATTACAATTGCATTACCGAAGAAACCAAGTGCAAATGAATGTGAACTCCCTCGAATGATCAGCGTGATGAGCCACGTAACATGAGCCACGTAACAAAGTTAACACTGAGAGGCCTACTAAAAGGGACTCGCAGCAGAACACGACCCGAAATACAAAGAGAACAGCATGCATTTTGGAGGACATAGGGACGAGAAACGCAGTTCTTATGGTCAGAAGGAAGTCATAGAGAGCAATACAAATACAAAAACATCTGTACCTGCCTTTGACTACACACAGTCATTCAACAAGATACAACACGGAGAACTACTGCGTATGTTGGAAAGACTGGATCTACATGAAAAACTTCTACGACCAACTTGCATTTTGTACCGGGAACAAGCATGCATGAGAACTGAGAGCAGGTTAAGTGAATACAACAATACAACAGAATAGAAAGAGGATTACAGCAAGGATCTGTTTTGTCACCGGACTTGTTTAACTTATACAGCGAGATGATCATAAAAGAATTAAAGGATTTACCACGTTTTGTGATAGATGGACATACTATAAACAATGTGTACTACGCAGGTGACATTGTACTGGTGGTAAAAACAGAAGGAAAGTTAAAAGAACTATTCAAGAAATTGATTGCTGAAAGCAGGAAGGAACGTTTAACCATTTGCTCGAAGAAAACAGTGTATATGGTTGTAAATATATAGACAACCCAAGATGTGAGTTTCAGATATGTGATGTAAAAATAAAGCAGGTTTACAAACCAATTATCTGGGCAGTGTGCTCACAGAGGATGGAGAGTGTGATGCAGATATTTGAAGACGCATAACATTAGCCAAAGATACATATCAGAAATTGGCTGAAGTTTGGAAGGATCAAAAACTGAGAGTATTGGACTGCTGTGTAATGACTAGTCTTTAGTGCGGCAGCGAATGTTGGACAATATTCTTGGAGATGAAGAAAAGACTTGAAGCAAAAGAGATATGGTTTTATCTATGAAAGCTGAGGGCGTTTTAAGGGAAGTAGGAACCGTGAAGAGAGATCAGAAAAAGCAACAAACTTAAAATCATAACTGGAAAACGATAGACTAGTTTTAATGAAATAATTAAGTATATAGAAAAAGCGAGGTGTCGACATTTTCTTTCTTGAAAGAAACGTAACTCCCAGATGGTTGGCAAGATGCCCAGGGAACTGACATTTTGGTTGACCAACATTCGTAACATCGCGATGATTGTAGTTAATGACTTACCGTAAACATACCTCTCACATGGCCCATTAAAGGTACAAGAAGCAGACGAAGGCAACTGTTAACGTTCTTGAATAGCATAAGCAAATGAAATGACAGGGCAGGTAACAGGAGGTTAACACGAAGAAGTGAAACAGGAAAGAGGAAAAATTGAAAGAGGAAAAATTGCTGAAAGCCAAAAGACAAAGTACTATGGAAACTAGGACCGCCGACATTTTGAAGGGATACGCTATATAGACGTAGAAAAAGAAGATTTGGCACTTGAAGTGAAATTTTGATATTTTAACTTCCTCACTTGGTCTGAAAGTATATTTTCTATTATGCTTATCATTATGAAATACGTAAAATTCCGGACATAAGCCCCCTGATTATAAGGCCCCCGAACATATGCTCTCCACAATTTTAATATAAATATCATCCCGGTTATAAGCCCTCCAGATTATAAATGTACTAAAAAGCATGTAAATGTACGCTTGAAACCCACAAAGAAGGTGAAGAACCAACGGATGATGAGAGTTTTAAAACTGATGTACAGCAAACTGTACAACACCTCCATTTCTATTGTTTCATATGATAGCATGAATGAGCTTAAACGCAGGTTATGTTATTTGCTTGTTACATAAAAATCCCTCCGGTTTTAAACAACGCGGACATAACTCATAAGACCATTAAAAATGGGTCTGAAATGATATAAGCCCAGGGCTTATAGCGTGATTTTACGGTAACTTGCGAATTAATAAATTTTGTGTAATTTGAAAGCAATTCAATGCGGTCACAGAATTTGATGAACTTCGTGTCGCAAAGTACTTTTGTAAGCCGAGTTCCAACTTTCTCCGGCTTTCTTAATACCGTTCTTCCATTGCATAATCTGCGCAAAAAAACCCAAAGAAAATTCACATTTTTGCAGAATACCATATTCTGTATTTGTTGTGCCACGACGTTTTGGCATTCACAGTTGCCATTGTCAAGTGAAGTTAAAAAAATCATGCTGTTTAATAAGCTGGTAAAGACTTTTTAATTCGTATGAGGAATTATAATCCGTTGCAAATTGATTGAAATATCTTACAATAACGGCATGCTAATAAAGAAATGTGAAATGTGTATAGAAATAGGGGAGGGTAGGGTTATTTACGATTGATTATATATCGGTAAAAACTATAAGCTAAAAGGTAAAATATATCATAAAAGATAGAAGATAGAATGTATGACAAAAGAAAGACCTAAAATATTTTAAATAAACAAGGAAAACATTTATCCTTCTCCTTCATCCCTCTGCTATTTGAAGGTTCATGTTATCAAACGAGTGAAGGTAAACTTTTATGTAGGCGCCAGTGTCAACATCTGAGCCGTGTTCCTCAAGATGTTGCTGCTCCGTACTGGATATCTTTTTGTTCTTTTGCTCATATTATTTATGCTGTGTTCAATATAATTGTTCCTACCGTTACATGAAGGATCTGGATTGGTGAACTGGTACACCACATCTTCAGATCCATGCTAGAGCAGAATTAAATAAGGAGCTTAAGGTATGATCTTTTTATACCAGATATAAGGACGATTGCTTCGTAATAGTGGAGAATATACCACATTGGCATAAAAACTAAACTTCAGAAAAACTCAGTTTTTAGTGTAGATATCCGGTAGGGAGAGGTTACAAGCAGTTCACCTGCTAATTAGGTCTTTACTAGCTGGTTTAGACCCACACATAAAGTAGTCTGTTGTGCAGTTATGTACTTGGAGAGTTCATAACACATGTGAAGGGTACTACGACCCTATAATCAGCTTAGCGTGCGCTGAATTAAATGTTTATCACAATTCCTCATGATAAACAATTTACCTGATAAACCAAGGTCAGCTTTACAAAATGCCTAATCAAGGATGTACTAAAGGGTACAAAAAAGAAACAAATCACTTTGTATATGCCACATACTAATGGGAAACGAGAATCAGCTGGATTTATTTAAAGAACACGACTTTTACGAGAAAGTGGTTTGAAATTACAATAAAGGAAACCTTTAATGGGCTTAAGCAAAAATCTATAACTTTCGCATGACAATAAGAAAGGAATCTGAGTCCGTCTGAAGCAGCTGCTTGTCGAGAGAGAAACGTTGTGTTTGTTTCTTTTAACATAATCAACTGCAGCTTCGTTGAGTCACCATGTTTCGGTGTATACTGCGCTTGTCTTTCATTTCAGAGGTGTTGCACTCCACTCGACATGACAAGCTACAACTGAGAACAGAACAGGAAACTCGTTAAGAAGTGCTTGAAAACGTAGCAACTACAAATGGCTTCTTAATCTTCTTCTTCTTCTTCTTCTTCT
>PUGI020000082.1:0-13471 GCA_008930755.2 Alatina alata | reverse complement strand
CTTTGCTGGGCTCTACTGTTCATCACAAGATTACGATTTCCGCCTGGTAAATCAATTGCAGAAATAAATTCTTCTCCTTTATTCCTATTTTCCTTTTCTTTGTTTTTTCTTAGCCTGTCTAGCCTTTGTTTTGTAAAATTTGGCTTTAAATTTCCTGGATAGACATTAACGTCATCCTCCTTTTCCTTGACAACTAGGACATCTCCATTAAATAGGAAACAAAGCTTTTGTGTTTTTAAAATATCTAATTTATTTGCTATAGACTAATGTATTTACAGTAGCTTCAAAACAAATATACCTAAACGTACAATACATAGTCGGTAAAATGAAGCCGTACCTCATATTTTTCCAGTTTGAGGTGCCGGATTGATCCATCTCATTCTAACGCGATTATTAAATTTTTCATACCGTTAGATTCTTCTATTTTTAGCAGTAAATTTGATGGCATGCTGGTTTGATACCATAGGAGGTTGTCTGTACACTAGGGAACAGAAGTCAATTTTTACTTCTTAACTTGTCAGATTGTTCTGCCTAAACAAACTTGTCTTATAAATAAAAAGATTCCTATAGGTTTTGAAACTTCTTTCATAAATAATTGTTGTTTCCGCAAATGGATATGTACTTGGTTGCCTTTGTAAAGGCAAATACAATGCTTAAACAGGATTAATCAGATAAATGTAAGGAAGATGTATACGTACATGTTAGTTACACAAGGTTTAGGTTTTTCACAATTCCTCCCCACATAATAGGGTCTGCATTTGCAGATATATCCACCAGCTTCATCCACACATACTCCCCCATTTTGACATGGTTTGCTGAGACACTTAGGAGGAATTTCACATCTGCTTCCATCATATCCAAGTTGGCATCTGCATTTAAATCCTCCATCGACGTGTAAGCATGATCCGCCATTTTGACAAGGATTCCTTGGAGAACAAAAATCTATGTTCTCACATCTTTTCCCTACAAACCCGTCTTTGCAAAAGCAACTGTAAGACGAACCGAATCCTCGTAAGCACACTCCATTATTTTTGCAAGGATTGCTTTGGCAAGCTTTCCACATTTCACACCTTGTACCAACAAATTCTTTCGAACAGATGCATTTGTCTCCTGTACGTGTCATGTGACAGGATGCATTGTTGTGGCAACTATAAATCGAGATAAAGTAGAAACAAATTGTATAATCGAATCATATGGCGTGATAAAGTATCCAATACATGAACTTCTTTTATCATCGTTAATCAAATGAAAAAATCTTTGCTGGAGCTGAGAAGGAAGCGGACGCATTTGGTGGATAATGGAGAATGGGTTTCCCTTTTTTAAAGACGTAGTCGGCACTATGGTATACGTTAAATAGCTTATTTACAACTTACAGTAGATCCGAGACGTTGTTGGATTAATTTGTTTGAAAAAATTGTTAATTACAAACATTACAGCAAGATACTTGCAGTCCTGTGTGAAGTCACTAAAACAACATACGACGATTTAAGTTAAAAATTAAGAGCTATCTTCGTAAAGGAATAGACACAAGTAGTAATGTATCAACCCATATGTTTCAAGGCTATCTGATATGGCTGATGGAAAACATGTATACTGTGGAAAACACTTAGCAAATAAAAAGAAATATAAACCTGATAATGTAAAACAATGTTGATTTCATGTCTCTTCATCAGGTTAATTCATTTTCCAACATACATGGATTACCTATTTAACCCTGTTTTGTTCTCAGACGTTTTTATTGTTCATCACTATGCAAAGACAAATTTCATTTATGATAAACAAAACGCTTATTATTAAAAAATTCTTTCCAAATCTTTTAAAAATTTCTGTAGGATTTGTACGAGACAATTCCATAAAAATCAAAAGCAATAGCGACTACCTGCACTATGGAGGAAAATATCACTCTATAGAGAGTTTCCATCCTCCCCGGCCCTGAATAAGGTTAAGCAGTGAATAAATAAGCTGGACGTACGTTCATCTATCACCAAATATTTAAGTGGAACAGAAGATTAAGCTTAGCAGCAATTTGCTTCATTCAATACGTGTTCTGTTTATTGAGATATCTTCTTCCCACCTCATACATAATGTAATGAATAAAATGATTTAAATTAAGACGAAAATATGATATGTTATAACAGGGGATGCAAATGTTACTAATTGAGGTATTTTGACTGAATTTGTTGCAGTAGAAGTATTTAGCTTTGTTTAAGCAGGGCACAAACTTGCTTCCTGAATAAAAGACATTATTACCCCTTTTGCTGTGGCAGACATACAAGTATGCAGAATGGAATATTATCTTCAGGAATACGCTTACCATTGTACTGTTATTTCGATATTATTCCTACTCTACTGTCATTTCAGTATTATTTCTACTGTACTGGTATTTCAGTATTACACTAGACAAGAAATAAACTGATCGAGTAACTTTGTTCATGTACAATAATGGTATACTAGTTCACAGCAAAGCTTTCCTTCTCGGGCATTACAAAATAGAAAATACAAAATACCAGGAAAGGTTCAAGGAACGGTGTTGGGATTATCAGCAAACAATAAGTTTTATTTGTTGAGAAATAAAAGGAAATCGTTGTATCCCCAGATAAGATCTAGGTAAATTCTAGATAAAAATCCAGTGAAATTAGACAGCCAAAAGGCGGCCAAATCTTGAAGGAGCGAGAAAGAAAATATGCTGATTGAGGAATGGATTATCACGTTTTGTGTCATGCCCTTCTTTTTAGGTACCTTTTGGGAAGTTCTTCTCCCATCACCGAGCTGGATATGGCGTGAATCTATTGAAACAAACCAAAGAGAATGCGTACGACTGTGTCAGACCTGTATCTGTGTTATCCACGAAGTTCACAAACCTAATTAGTGGACTAACAAGGTAATAACCTTCTGCTAAAGAAAGAGGAATGTACCTCAATTCGTGTGTCAACTCAAGTGTCAAGATCCACATCCATTCCTAATATTGTCTGTTTACAGTCATAGATTAAAAAGAATATCATTTATAAACATTACTCCCCGCCCCCTCAAAAAACGCTAATAAAAAACAACAACAACAAAAAAACAACGTGAGGAAGGTGATACATACATGTTCACTTTGCACGGTTTAGGAATTGAACAATTTCTTCCTATAAAATATTTTGGGCAGATACACTCATAATCACCAGACTTCTCCACACATACTCCACCATTACGACATGGGTTGCTAGAGCAACGAAGAATAGTTTCACATTGGAGTCCAGTATATCCATTTTTACAGTTACACTTATATCCTCCATTTCTGTTGGAACAGACAGCACCATTACGACAAGGGTTACTTGCGACACAATAGTCTATGTTTTGACATTGATCTCCAATGAATCCCGCTTTACATGTACATTTATAGCTTTCTTCAAATCCATTCCGACAAGTTCCATTATTTTTGCACGGATTGCCTTTACAAGACGCTATTGTCTCGCAGCGGCTTCCCACAAATCCCTCTAAACAGTTACATTTGGTTTTTCCAGTGGATGTTAGGTGACATGTAGCATTATTTTGGCATCTGCGTAAGATATGGTATAAGAGAATGATCACAAATCAGCAGATACTGCAACTGATATTATACATCTGAAAACTGGCATAGAAAAGGGAAAAGGAAAACTGTAGGAAAACAAGAGAAAGACAAAAAGTCACGGGACAGCCGGGTTATAGTGAAGGAGGAATGTTTCAAATTTGTGAATTTAAAACAGGAAATCATATTACTGCACATATAATAAGAAAGTCAGAAATCTATGGTGGAACCCAAAGACATCTGTGAACTACAGAGATGTTATTGATGTAGTTTGTATCGTTAAACTATTAAAAATTGCGGAATGCAGCAGCACTAAAAAAATCGTTTGATAGTAGTTATTCCAAAAGACCTGACAAAGTCGGTATAGACGAAACGTTGTCAATAACTGTTTCATTTATTTGGAGTTTTCTCTGTTTTTTTCAGTGATATTGAACAACACTTAATGACTACTCACAGTTTGGTTGTTTAAGTTGCTTTGTGGAGGTTTTATGCACTTCTCTTTGGGGAATAGCCCTGCACAGATATCACAAATTTCCCTGGTGACGGATATGGTACAATACGTCGAAGTATATTTAACGGCTATTCTATATTACATCGCTGTAGGTGCCATTAATTGAATAAATATATTTGCAAACAAAATACTCTATTACTCGGTGTGCGTATCCATCTGTACAATGACAAGCCATAACATGCATATATAATGGCTTGTTAATTACTTTATAAGTAATCATTTGGGCAAGGCTTTTATGTCCCGGCGTACAAACCTTGCACGTATTAGTGACAAACTGACATACTAGTTAGGATATCTCCATCTAGTCCCTGTAAACAAGCTTCTCTTTCACAATATTTTCTCATAACATTAAAGCAGATATATTTTGCAGCCTCCAAATATGACATAAGTTTGTATACGTGTGCAACTTTATCCAGAGTGATATGTGGCTGCAAACAATGTACATGCCTTTAAGCGTACTGCGTAATTTTACAGTATTTCAAAGACTGTTACACGAATACACCTCAAAAATTAAAAATAATTATTTTAAAACATACACGTTGTCTTCGCAAGGTTGAGGTGTTGTGCAATTCCTTCCTACAAAATACTTTGGACAACGACACAGGTAGTCACCAGACTTTTCCACGCATGTTCCACCATTATAACATGGTTTGCTGGGGCAACGAAGAACAGTTTCACATTGGTGTCCGGAATAACCATGTGTGCAGTTACACTTATACCCTCCTTTGATGTTGGAACAGACACCACTATTACGACAAGGGTTACTTGCAGCACAAAAGTCAATATGTTGGCATTGATCTCCAATAAATCCCCCTTTACATGCACAAATATATGTCTGATCAGGCCCATTCTGGCAAGTTCCGTTGTTTTTGCACGGATTGTTTTGACAGGATACTGTTGTCTCACACCGACTGCCAACAAACCCCTTTAAACAATTACATTTCTTTTCCCCAGTGGATGTTAGGTGACATGTGGCATTATTTTGGCATCTGTGTAACAAAAGATAGAACAATATTATAGCTCAGATAGAGATAATACTAATGAAATTAAATATTCTTCAAAATGAGTGGCAAAAATTGTATAAAAGAAAACTATGGCAAATAAAGAAAATAGGAACTATTAGATAAGACAGGTCAGATGACCTAAACGTTGGAGACTTTTTTTTGTTGTTGAAGATCAGTTAAAATAGTAGGTACTACAGTATTGTGGAAATCAACAAAGTACTCAATGTAAATTTGAAAAATGATAAATATGTCCGTCATTAATTTTCCATTGCCACATTGTACTCATTTATACCATATAGCACAAGCAGGAAAAATTATCGAATGATAATATGACAAAACATATTGTAGCTGGTTGTACTCATGAAAGAGGGCAGCAACACAAAGGGTAGTTTTCAGTGATTATCTTGCCAGATGTAGATGTGCAGTTTTGCCAGTTAATTTGTCCTTAATTAAGGGATTTTGAACCCACTTTTAAAGATAAGCTAAATAGATGCCAAGCGCGTTGCTAGAAAACAGCGTCTAGTATTGCAAGGGTGACATGCTACATTACTGTAATTATCACTGTATAGCATATTTGCGGATACGGTGCTAAAAACACTCGCAAAATTCTCAATTCTAAAAACTAAAAAGTTAAATTTATGCAAATTACTTGATATAACGAAAACTCCTGATTATAATCCCTACGTGGTGTTCTACATCTGCAATAATCTCTTTTCACAAATAATCAACAAGCTTTTGATAAATTTTCTTCACTATACTGATGGGGTCCTACCCAGTCTATGACAAGAGCATTGGCAAAACGGAAACTCCTGTAGTCCGTTGGTTGGACTGTGCCTGCATTTGGTTGACTCAACATGGTCACACAACATCAGGCTCAACATGTCTGAGAAATATAGTCTGTCCTGCCATTTTTTAATACACTTCATTGGGTGGATCGTTTTAAAGCAACTTTGCTCTGGCTGTGGTGACCTTTTGGAACCTTTCCAGGATGTTTTCTTCTGATGTTTCCCTTCAAAATTTTGAGACTGAGCTTTTCAACGGGTAGTTTCTATATTTTTGAGACAATTCAAAGCTGTCTTGATCATATAAGGTTGATCAAATGAGCTTGGCAGTAAAGTTTCAATTTTCTTTGAGTTTAATTTTCAAAGAAAAATGAAATTTGTAATGGCTGTTTGAACTGTAACTGTAACACTCTGTTCTACTTTTGAATTGATTAGCACCGAAATATTTTAATACACATTAAAGAAATGTTTACTGTCTTTTTAAGCTGCTAGTTCTGCATTACTCTTTACGTTTATGCGACAGCTCTCAAGTATCTGTTAAGACGCAAGCTAATTTTAATATTATTTTCGGAGTAAAGCAAAATAGTAAATGTATGATCAATATTGATGATGGGTATGCTATATTCCGAATACGATATCTGTCTTCAAGTGTCCCTCCCCCTCTCCCTTTCTTAGACAGAAAGTAGCCATATGTAAACAAAGCCTAACCAGAATTGAGTTAACTAACCCTCAGCCAAACAATAATACGTCGATGTTGATGACAGAGCCTATTGTTATAATTACTTGGCATAAATAGATCTGTAGGCGCATTTGAAGAGTTTCATCGCAAAACGCGATAAACGCCATTTTCAAATTTTTCGTATTGTGTGGTAAATGGCACTAGCATGTTCATTGAATTGTTTAAATCCGGGGTGTGCAACAGTTTTTGTCGGTGGGCCATATAACCAGCTTTAAAGATGAAAAGGGGCCACATTTTGCTACAATATAGTTACGCTTTATACACTTAATTCAAAAATAAGGAAAAAACAAAGTCCTAAAGTTTTGGCGAGGGCCACACTAAATGACTTGGCGCGCCGGATTGTGGCCCGAAGGCCGCCTGTTGCACAACCCTGGTTTAAATGATAATGAAATTAAATGATGTTGCACTTCTACTGGGAAAGTGTTTAGTGCCTGTAATTGCCATTCAAACTTTAATATTATTCACGAAAAAGCTACTACAGAAAAAAGTTCTACATCATTTGACAGGATTTGTCTATTTTGTATATACACATAACCTGAATTTTCCGGCAATTTTATCGTAACATCAACACGGAATTTATACGGAAGTTATGTCGGAGTAGATATTTGTGTCTACAAAAAGAGAGCTTATAGCAGGGAGGTTATATAAGTACCTAAAATGAAAGCCTATGTAAAATAAATATGAGTAATGATTAAATATAACACATACACATTGTCTTCGCAAGGTTGAGGTGTAGTGCAATTTCTTCCTACGAAGTACTTTGGACAACGACACAGGTAGTTACCAGACTTTTCCACGCATGTTCCACCATTATAACATGGTTTGCTAGGGCAACGAAGAACAGTTTCACATTGGTCTCCGGCATAACCATGTGTGCAGTTACACTTATATCCTTCATTGATGTTGGAACAGGCACCACCATTACGACAAGGGTTACTTGCAGCACAAAAGTCAGTATGTTGGCATTGATCTCCAATATATCCCACTTCACACGTACAGTTATAAGATATTCCAGGCCCATTCTGACAAGTTCCATTATTTTTGCACGGATTGCTTAGACAAGAAGCTACTTTTTTACACCGACTGCCAACAAATCCCTTTAAACAATTACATTTCTTTTCCCCAGTGGATGTTAGGTGACATGTGGCATTGTTTTGGCATCTGCGTAAGAAATAAAATCATAAACAGTAAAAGATGTCAATGGCATAGTGCGTGCTGAATAGATGGAAAGCTATAACAAATCGGGGTAGGGAATATTGAAAGTGTTTTCAGAAGGAAACGCTGATGAAAGGCTGGGTGAGAAAATTGTGGAAGACAAACTGTAGTCAAAAAAGTAATGCCGATGATATACAAAGTATATTCTTACTCCATTTTATAAATAACAAAGATCAGATTTATAAACTGGTCAAAAGAACAGCCCGTTCAGAGAACGATCAATGTAAAATTGAGCCAATCAAACTTAACATGCCGAAATTCTCCCGTTCTTGCTGGTCAAAGAAGAGAAAAGGAAATTTGCAACAACAAGTGTAAAGATGACATCTCCCAGATGTATGTGACAGTTTCTGTGAGCTTTTACAAAAGCATTTCCTGTAATGTATGGAATAGTTCTCTGAAAACTAATAAAGGGTGGGGGGGAGGGGCTGAATGAACTCGAAGGGTTGCAAAACACCAAAAATTTAACAAACGGTAGATGCGTATACCTTACTGAAGAGAAACATATCAGGATGCAAAACAAAACAGACATGCACCTCAAGAGCTGAAAAGTATATTAATTCAAGCCCTTCAATTGTGAATTTGTGCTGCTGCAAAGAAAGTTCGAAGCTAGTAAGAAGTATTACCGTAGGATGATATTACATCATATTACTAACATTATCATATCATAACGGTTTTGTTGTATTTAAACAATTCTTCGGCAAAGCTTCCATAAAAACCTAGAACAAAAGTCATCAGTGTTTGTGTGACAACTTTTGTGTTTCATGTCACTGATGGAGTTTAACAGTAAAATTAAACAAATTTTAACATGTGTGCAACAAGATTTGGCAATGATTTCCAAGTGTTTAACTTAACCAATACTTTGTAATTAGAGAAATCACCATTTGCCATTGTTATCCCTTATCTGGGAAAATAGGCAATTATAAGTCAAGTTTCTTATATTGCTATTAAGATGCCTAAACAATGATGTTATCAGCATGTTAGGCATATTTTTAATTTTCATAGCAGAAAAGATATTAGTGTACTGTATGTTTTTTCATGCTTTATTTTCTAGCTGAAAATCTTCTTGAGATTTTGAGAGGGTGTGACAAAAAAGACAGAAAATCAGACGACATAAAATATTGCTAATCAGAGAAGTAGAAGTTAAAAACCTACAAGAGGTAATGTATATGCGAACACAGCTTTACTGATGCCACTATCTATTAGAAGGTTTGTATTTATAATTTTTATATTAAGACGTTTTTTCAGTGTTTTGCCAGGGAGATGAGACAGGGAGGAAATTGCCCCCTATAGTCCACTCCTGGGTATGTAAAATATAAATAATCAACCAAGCATATAACATTTGATAAATACCGAGGTTTTCAGTAAAACTAAAAGTAATCATAAAGAAGCAGACTCACTTAAGAAGGCCAAACGTAGAGACATAAGGAAGGGAGACTCGTGTGTGTGGTGATGTCTAGCTTAAAAAAACCGTTTAGATATTGTTTTATGAGGATAGAAATAATATTCAAATATCACAACTAATGCTCTTCGAAACTCACGCATCACCATCTCTTCAAGTAAGTTAGCGGAAATCATTGCTACGGACTGATCGTCCTACTAATACGTAGAAGTTGCATACTTCTATAAAACATATAAAACATACATAAGACATACAGGGCTAATGTTTGTATGTACATATAACTTTCCTTTGAACTAAACTAAGAAGCCATTTTATTTGTAACTCTAATTTGATAGATCCAATTAAGTAACCCTTCCCCTCTTGATATTCATTAAGCAAAACAACTTGGACAAAACTGAAAAATTGTGTAACATACATGTTTCTTTCGCAAGGTCGAGGTCTTGTGCAGTTTTTCCCTACGAAGAACTCCGTGCAATTGCAGATGTAATCACCAGAAACTTCCTTGCATACCCCACCATTTTGACAAGGGTTGTTAAGGCACTGTAGGCGAATTTCACATCGGCGACCAGTATACCCATATTTGCAATTGCATTGATATCCTGTGTTCGTAATGTTACATATACCACCATTTTGGCATACCTTTCTCGTGCGACATGGTGCTGCAATAAAGCAATGGAGAGCCTTATTAACATAATCTAGCATTTGGGTAGTTTCAAGATTAAGGTATGTGTAGCCCATATTCTATTTCGGAGCTTTCTAACAGTGAAGTGGCAGACAATTACATTTGTTGGGCAAGGGCATAGTAACTTTAATAAGGTAGGGTTTCTACTTCCTTTACTTGCCATCATTATCCTATCCCAGCTAATGCGGAGTCTCTATTTCACTTTAACATTCACAGCAAGTTGTTAACTTGAGGACCTAGTGGAGATTTAAATCATCGATTTCTTCACACAAGAATAACACAGGAATTACAAGGTAGTATGTTATTCAAGAGTTTTCTTCACTTATAGGAAATTGATTAGAAACGAAACGTAAAACCGTTTTATGACCTGCAGCGCAATTACAGCCATACCTTTACAATGAGTTAAACAAAAGAATTTAAGGTTTTTGATCATTTATTGATTTGATAATGACTGTAGTCATTAAATAACTAATTACTTACTTCCACAATGCAATTACCCATTTTAATAAATAAAAGTGCTTAAAAATCATTTATAGGGCGTATCTTTTCAGTTAACAATAATCAAACAAACAGCCTCGGATCGAAAAGGACCAATACAGACCAATTTAAAGTTGTCACCCCAAGCAAAAGAATAACAAATAACAACTGTATTTATTAACCATCGCTGTTGCTGCAGGTAAAAAGGAACACTTGCTAAGTAACGAAGCATGTATTACGAATAAAACAAAATTGCAGTTCGAAGGTGGTAGCAGTGAATTGAAACATAGAGGCACGTAGCCGTGATTAGCGTCGAGAGAGGGAGTTAACTTATAAGTAAGAATACTTTCTTTCATTTGAAGATGGAATTTATTGGTAGCAAAGATAATAAAGAAAGAGTTTCCAGTTTCAACAGAAAGGCTGTGTTTATAAGAAAAGATTGGTGCCGCCAGTTTCTTGCCAGTAGATGTTGAAATTGCCGAAATATCTAACATATGTAGCTAGTTACGTGCCTGCTCTGAATACACCTCATCAAAGTGGTGATACTTAAAGCGGTAGACTATCCCTGAACATGGTGCATTGGAAATTACATCCTTGAAAAGAACAAAACTGGTTAGACTACGACTGGGACGGGACACAAGATAAATGTTGACTTGAAACTATGATCAAACACACAACTTACTAATTCGACTACGTAGTTATAATGAATATAAACCAATAAAAGGTACAACAAAGGTTATAAGATGCTTAAAAATGGACTCAATATCTGTAGAGACAAATGATTTGTTTAAAAACTAGCTTATCCTCATAGGGGTTGTTTTGCTGCTAAATGTCTGTGGGGCAGGAGGGATGCGTTTCTTGGATACCCTTTTAAGGCTCAGTTGTATTAATATACGAAAGAAATTCTGATAATATTTCTCATCCGTCTTTATTGGAGTAAAAGACAGAGAAACAATAAATTAGATTGATTTAAAATCCGTCGGATCATCTATATAGTTGACTATAGTTGACTATATAGTCGAGAGATCCTTTCGATAATGCAATGCTCTTACCTCCTATGTACGAGCATGTCTTATTGTCTGCATCCAAAACCATTCCAATTGGACAAATACATTTATGAGTGTTATTTGGCATGGGAAGACACATCTGGCAGGATGTTGCTTCCATCCTGCAGGGATGAGTCACTGAAAAGAAAGATAATATTGTACAGTTGTATAATGTGTAGTGAAGAAGTAGGATAAAATTTTGAAAATAACATGGTAAATGCACCGGCCACTCAAAACAAGCCGTCCTCTTCAGTCGATCGTATACAAATGCACTGGATTGTCTAACCAGTGCCTGGCATCGAATGTTTGGAAAGAGCATTCTTTGGGTAAAGATAGTAAAAGCCAAAGGAAATCCTTGTGATTCTTATATTTTTCTATCTATACCTATTTATGTTGTTCTTGTAACAATAACGTAAGTCAAACGAGCACATATTTTCGTCAAAGTAGAAAAGAATTACTGGAATAACTCACTTGGCTTCGTCTCTA
Source organism: Alatina alata (assembly GCA_008930755.2). NCBI lineage: Eukaryota > Metazoa > Cnidaria > Cubozoa > Carybdeida > Alatinidae > Alatina > Alatina alata. The sequence continues at coordinate 1,580 of PUGI020000082.1, read as the reverse complement.
TAGGAATCGTGCAAATATTACCACATTTGGTTCTGCAACATTTAAGCTTCCCAGAGCAGTCTTGATCAGCGGCACATGATAGGTTTGATCTGGTGCAGCTCTGCATCAAAGTGGCATCGCAATAGCCAGGTTTAATAGCTGTATTGAGATTATAAAAAGGCAAGATCTCAGGTAAGATACAGAACAGAAGCAGAAGGATTTATTTTACTGTGCATGCTAATAAATGCACAGATGTTCTGGAACTTCCATATGTCTATAAAATATAAAGCATACTGCATTATGTACAATTGTCAGACTGTGTTACTCAATTAATGTATATAACCATTTGATTAAATTTACGAAAGTACCCAAGACTAAAGATAGATATCGGTACTTTAAAATAGCAAAATATTTTTAGCAATTTATGCAACAAAGATAAGCAACAAAGATTAGCAATTTATTTATTTATTTTTACTTTTACTGTAATTTGTTTAGGTATAGTAACCTTACAGCCGAGATATCTGCTTTACAGAGAACCATGCACATATACATGCAATTATATAGAAAGCTATAAAATAAATCTAATTGCAATATAATATAAGACTAAATTGCGACAAATAATGAGACTATCTATAAGTAAAAGAAAAAGATCGCGCTCTTAAGCTGCAGTCGGTCCAAGTTTCTTCAGCTCTGTAGCAAATGTTTTTTGAGAAGAAGATGATTTAGCTTTTCAATTTAGGTTGTTCCATAGCTTAAACCCGCGATATGAAAACCGTCTTTGGTCAAAAGCCATCTTTAAGATGGGATACTTTTAAATTAACTTAGATATTCTTGAGAGAGTGAGAAGTGTACCTAATAACTCCTGCAAACATGTTATTCTTGTAGGATGCTACGTCACCATTTAGAGATGTTGAAAACATAACAGTCATTGGCCACTTGTCATTATACTAAATTGTATGATAAAAGACGATTAATTAGTACTGCGTTTGATATTGAACTAAAGAGATTCCATGTTTGAATAAATATGCACTATCTGTATGGTAAATATGACTATCTGCAAGTCTGTAGAGCGTCGTGAGTCGGAACAAATTTAGTGGGGGAGGAGGGTAGCTGAATATTACACAATTCTTTCTGTGGCACATACAGTACATTGTCTAACGCAATCACGTTTAAGAATGTAGTAGCGGTAGAAATATCAAACTAATTTTGCTCTTGACTTGTTTACTCGTTATCACAATTATTAATTGTCGAACAAATTGACTTTAAGCAGAAATATCTCCCGAAACAAGCAAACGTTTAACACAATATTTAATATTGGTATTATTCACACTCTTTATACATTTATTTACTCTTAGAATGTGGTTGCACAACAAATTAGATTAATATTGCTCACGAATCAAACTCTCGAGCAATGAGCCTTGAGTCCTGAACTCTAACATTGCAGACTTTGAAGATCTGGACATTGCAGGGTCAAATACCAAGGAAAAGAACATCGAAGGTCAAAGATTTATGTCAGGAAGCCAGAATACTCCGATTTTAAAGGTTAAGCCGCCCACTGACTATACAATCTGATCGTACCAACTGCCCGATTTCGATCAAAT
>PUGI020000081.1:0-13507 GCA_008930755.2 Alatina alata | reverse complement strand
CGGATTCAAGAAGAGGGAGGAGCTTTGTATTTATCGCGATGCCCACACCATGAATGGAGGCTCCACAGCTGTTACGTATGGCTAATGAGGTAAACAAATTAGTTGACCCACTCATTAAATGTGTAATTGAGTGTATGAATTTAAATGAAAGTATCATGCCAGTTACTTGGGTATACACCGTATGCTCTAGTTATGTAAGTAGACTGTAAAGGTGATGTTTAGAACTAGGTTATCCACACACCTTAAAGCTCATAAGGCTCTAACCGTCAAGCTATGCAAGCTTTTGTCATCCGAGAAGAAATATCGTTTTCAAAACGAATATGTTTCAACAATCTTAATACCCCTACAAATATGCTAGTTACTCTTTTCTTTCATCATATACCAAAATCGGAACAAAGAAGTTTCAGATTAATTACAATTATTGTTGTACATTGGGGATTCTTTATGTGTAAGCTACGTCAATGTATGGTCTTGAAAAGAGCCCCTCGAAGAGCTTTGATATAGTATTAGACACGTCAGCAAAATTTTTGCTTTTATATGAATATTCAATTTTGTGCACCAAACATTTATATGAACATGAGCATAAAACAAACATATACATGAAAATGAACTTGAAAATAAACACAAGCATAAAGATAAACATAAAGTAAAGCTACATATAAGAATAATAAAGATAACCCATTTTCAGATTTAAATCTTACGAGCTTAATTACATGGTTCCATGTCCTTCTGATCTCTAGAGAAATCTAGTAACTTCATTTCTCCTGAACAACAATCAGGACAACATGGACAAAGTCCTGAGTCATTGACCTGCCTGCTTCTGCGCGGATGGAAATCGTTGCTTGTTGCTTTTAATAATAATGACTTTTTGATGTTTATTTGAATGAAAGGGAAAACTTAAATTTGAGAATCAGAAGATGGTGTCGAACACTTAACATGCTATTGGGCTTCTTATTGTACCGCAGCGTGCTGCTTGTTTTAACAATAATGGCATGACTGATTCCATATTACATAGGGCTCTTGCGAACTCTTAGGTGCTTTAATCTAATAAACTTAAGTGTTTACTTCTCAGTTGCTGGAATTAACATGTAGGCGCCAGCTTGGTTTAAAGGTCTGGGCTGGACGTTCGGCCTTGCAAAGCAGGCCAACATTACAGCATCAAAGCGTTTCGCTTTAAAAATTGTTAGCACATTTGCTAATTACAATGGATGGCTTGCCGCTAGAAAAACAAACGCATGCCATAGAGTGTGACGGATGCAGATCCCACTTTTGTCATGTTAGAATGTATTTAGTATATTAATGAAACAAAAGATCTTTCCACAATGATCACTGGACTAGAAGTAAAAGGGTCGTGTCACATCCAGTGTATAAAAAGTTCCATAGTAAACAATCTTCTTTGTAGCTTAGTTGGTCAAGTAGCAGACTGGTATACGTAGGGTACCGCGTTCGAGTCCCGTGTTCGAGTCCAATGTTGATTGTAATTTTCTTTTCTTATTTTAAGCTGCATTCAATGTTATGTATGACGTACTATATGATGTTGAAATTGCATTTTTAAATTTCTAGAAATACATTTCTCCTACCAATTTCAGTAAAAAGTGCGGTGACCGTCTCATATGTAGCAAAATACATTTCTACTTCCAATATTTCAGTTAATGTGCGGCGACCGCCCCACATGCATATCTACTTCTTGATGAATTGATCAACATCAACTTGACACTGATAACGATCTCTTTTTAATGTTTATTTGAATGACAGGGAAAATGTAAATTTGAGAATCAGAAACTGGCTTCGAAAGCTTAACATGCTGTTGGGCTTCTTAATGCATCGCAGCTTACTGCTTGTTTTAACAATGTTGACATGAAACATTTCATATTACATAAAGCTCTTAAGGACTCCTTTTGATTTACAATGTTTTGTCTTAGGCACTGTCATTTTCCAGATATGAGTTTGTAATATAGGTACAAAACCGTTTCAAATAAAGTTTTCTTTCAGCTTTCATTTGTCTAGAAAAGTAGGTCAGTGGTAAACCCCTTGCTCTTGCTATATTACAGGACTCATGTAGTAATGAAAAATACAAAGTAACGTCGTTTATAATTTGACAGTCTCGATAAAAGTTTAAATGTGCGTCCCTGTTTGTCCATATAACTCTATAGTATGTATACGGTAGAAGTCAGCATTAGGGATCACCTAATTATAAGAGTTACTTTTCATGTTGTCAATCCAAAAGAAAATACAAGTCAAAAAATTCAACGCCAAAAATTTTAAGTAAGCAAAGGGCAATAGTGCTAGAGTTAGGGGGTTCTAGAGCAGAATTGGGCCAAATAAGTTCCTGTTATTTGATGACAACTGAATTTCGGTAGTAATCTGTGAGACTAACTTTTCATGGTGCTTGATGTATAGAAAGTAGACGTCAAAAGCTGCAGCCTTGAGAATTACAAGTAAAGGAAAGGCTATAAAAGGTGCTAAGGGTTGTGAAGATTTAAAACAGAAATGCATGAAACAAATTTCAGTTGTTGATAATAATGAAATTTTATAAGCAATGTTACATCTAATACGTTATAGGGAGAAATGACTATTAATTATATTTCTCATCGTAACTAACTATTTAAGTTTGACAATAGAAACCTGCTTCTAGGCAACGCGTTCAAAATCAACAACACAGACAACTGAATCAGCTGGCCTTCATTTCCAACGGGAACAGCCTGAAAGCGTAACAGGAGGTCAGTCAGCTTCAGCTACTCATTGGTCTAGTTTCGCAATAAATCTAAGCAATGGGAAACTGTCAGCGGGATTGCCTCCTGAAATATGCATAGAGTTCAAACCCAAGTAAAGGAATTACTGAATGCTCCCTGCAACGTCTTCAAATAATGTAATCATTAAACGGTATTTCAAAAACAGAAAGGCTAGCACTCTTTGTAAAAAACATGGGGAAGTAGGAGAATCTGGTATAGTGAACATTTCTGAGGCAGTTAAACCGGACGAATATTAATATTTTTTTCAGGTCCATAACAGCCAAAATTCGGTGCTTACGATACAACATTTTTCCCATCATAGCCACGTCCCAATTTTACACCTTGTACGGTCAAGCACAGCAGAGTGAATATCTTACTCAAGGGTATGTCAGCGGGACGGCAGCGGGATGGCAGCTCAAACCTCCGGATTTCATAACCTTGCGGTTACGGGCCAGTTGCTCTAACCACTCGACCACGCTGCCTCCTAACCTTTTGAAAGCATTTACCAAAGTTTGCGATCGTCATAATAAGGCAAGATCGGCTCTCGACTGTAACTAAACAGAGAGCTCACAATTCCCAAAGGATTATTTCCAAAATGCTCATCAATAATTTTACTGTAATATGAAACTTTGGCTTCTTTTAGGGCAAATCGATATTCGTTTCTAGAATGTTTACTTTCCATCAAGTGCAAGTGTGAGCAACGTTTTACTTTTTCTAAACGGCTTCACTTAAATTTTAATTCTTGACGTTTTTGTTAGAACCATGGTATAAATGACCGAGTGGTAACGCGTTATTTTACCAAGGAAGCATAGTTGTCCAGTAGCTGCATCAAAACAGAGCTGTATGAACTTACGAGATCATCAAAATCAGATTAGACATAATTGTTAAGTTTTGATTTTATGACGTTGGATTCCATGATTCCACTTTCATCCCTTTGGTATTTCTTACTGAAGTGACTTTATGTAAAAAGCTTCTGCGGAGCTAAACTCAAATGAATGAATACATGATCAGAAATCATATGAGATATACAAGGGGTTCCAAGTATATTATTGGAGACTTTGTAATAGCGTATAAGGTCCAAGGTATGTCCAGAGACGTGAGTGGGTATCGAAACGTGCTGTTGAAGGTCAAAAGATGCTAGTAAATTATTGAATCGACCATCTTTATAATCATTCTTTTTGTCAACTTGATTGTTGACGTCGCTGCAGATAAATAAATTCTCGGTAGTAAAAATGATATTCTAAAGATATGCTACGACGTCCTTCCAAAAGGAACTTGGCAAGGCTTAGAAATGATCACTATCCTCAAGAATACGCTATTAAACTGAGTCTTACACTCAAAGAGTTCAAAAGACCTTGTTTTGGGGGCCTTTATTTTGCTGACTTCCAATGAATTCTTATATAGGAAACCTACTACTCTTCCCATACCCTCATTAGGACATGAATATTTATCGAATTTGTAACCGGGAGGAGACAAGCTAGTGATAGAAACTGCATCATGTTCTTGTAGCTATTATTCAGTAATCGCACAGAAATCAAAGTCACTATCGATGGCAAGGTGTCTAAATTCGATGACCTTATTTTTCACTGATCTAGCATTGACAAGTCCTAAAGAAACGGTCTGTTTTCTTGCCAGAGCATGGTACCTGTATCCCTCATAGAATTGTAAGATGATCATGCCAGACGCCGTTGTTTAGATCTATCGCTCTTTGTCTTTTCCCAATCTTGAATCCTATCTTTGTCAGAATGTTTATTCTGAGAATATTACATATTTTAAATAGTCGAAAGACATGCTTATTGAGAAATATTGTGGGTAAATGACTCTTTGGTATCAATCGAGGAAGAAGTCAAAAGGTAAGAGCTATGAGATAAGGTGGTAATTCTCTAGGAGATGCCAATTCTCTAGGAGATGGCATTTTTTGTAGTACTCTTTAGATCAAGTTCCTATAATATTCCTTCCTAGTATCCTACTGCCAACGCCGTCTTTCCAGATTATAAGGCCTACAAATTTTAGCAGTCTACATCTTACAATGCACGGCAGGCTTTGAGGGCACGCCTTTTTGATCCATGAAATTTTCACCAATATTCGGAAGCAACACATGCACAACACACACACTCCAATTATATTTTACATTAGATGTTACAAATACGTGTCCATATAATATTGTATATCATAAAACCATGTGCAGCACCCTCTTGCTATCCATTTTTTAAGTCGAAAGCCTTCTTCATAACCACAACACATCATTAAACTTCATTGTCACATCGAAGCTAACAAGCTGTTCAACCAATCTTAACGATGTATTTGGTAAACATTTGCATTACTGATATTGATTTCACGACGTGGTGCCATCAGTGTTGGTTATCGCAAGAACTTCTGTCTGATAGTTCTTTCATTTCAGTCTCGTGTTAGAGCAGATATCAGCTTTGAAAAATATTCTTTACGTTTTGCCACGAGAAATATGTCACCTACATAGCTCGTTGGTTATGCAGTAATCATTTATCTTTCGGTTGGATTTTGAAATTGCAATGGAATTCTGCGCAAACTGAAAATATGACGTCTAACAAGACACAGCCTTGTCATAAACTCCTCGGACTTGTAGTCCTAAGCTAACACTCATTTAAGGTTCAGACTGTATTTCTGATAATATCTATTTCATGGCGTAAAAAGACTGGTGACAATCCCTGTCGTCCTTTACTCTGATTTCCTATCCATTTATTACGTTAAGGCTCTAAAATGCAGATGCTACGTTTTGTTTGTATGAATCATTCATGAGTAAAACACTTATTTAAGATTGAGATTGTATTTCTGATAAAGTCTATTTCATTTCGCGAAAAGGTTGGTGACAAAACAGATCCCTGTCGTACATTCCTCTGGATTCATATCCATTTATTAAGCTGCTGACTCTCTAAAATGGAGGTAATACGTTTTGATTGTACAAACTATCCTTAAGTTAAACACTCATTTACATTGACATTGAATTTCGGGTAATGCTTATTTCATACCTTAAAGTAAGCCTGCTGAAAACAGCATCCTTATGGTACACCTTGTCACAGCTAAACAGACACAGTCGTAACACCAGGAGCAAAATTAAGAACACCCCTGTGCTGATGATGTTGAAGATTTTAACTATAAAATTAATTAGATCACACGATGAAAATAACACGAATAATTTTACCTAATTAAATAACCCAAATTAAATAGCTACAAGACAAAAAATCTCGTGTGCCGTATTTTCCACACTTGTAATATCCAAATATCGTCTTGATTGAATCCTGTCACTCCAACCGACTTGATTGGTAAGAAGCAACGCCGGTATCCACATCTCGAACCCCGTTTTGAGTCCGCTCGACTGACTCATGTCTAAGTTGCCGTCTAATCAGTATCATCCCCTCCTAGATTATTTTTGGAAACCTCGTCGAACGGCAATCCTGTCACTGAACTCTGAACGTCCCATTACGTGTCTGGTTTTGTAATTGTGGTACCGTCAAGGTATCATGATGTAGCTCGATGTAATCTTAACACACCCTTCTGCAGTCATTTCCATTCACGAATGTACTTGTCTAAACAGATTGCCGCAAGTTGTCTCCTGTATACATCCGTTTATTAGTACAGTAACTCGTTTACCTATGTAGAAAGTCCTGGGTGCATTGTTTACTGGGTCTCCGTCGTGACATTGCTGATTATACAAAAGGTATAAAATGCTTCGTTGTACTTTCTGTGCCAGTTATAGCCGCAGCTTAACGGACGGGTGAGCAGCATCCTACCGGATTAGTCAAGGGATATTGGCTTGTCAGTAAAGGGTAAAGGTAGTCCCATACTAGGTTTCAAAACGTAGGAAATGTGATATGGTAGTGAACTACACGTCCTGGCCACAGTGTGATGATTGTCATTTGTTTTTCTTGGCAGCTTTTGTCCTTCCTCAGCTAACGCCAGGTATGCATTCTCAGTGGGCGTTTTCAAGTTGACTTCTGTAAGTGGATTTAAACCACTCACCTTCCACTTGTTACCAGTGGGCGGGCGGTGCCTGTGGGCAATGAATGCAAAGTGCATACAAATCCTTAATCGTTCGTGATGTATTCTGTTTGGCATGAAAACGTTGACAATTTAGTGTGAAACAATGACCTATTGACAAATTCATTTGCGATCATTTGATGCAAATGCCACCAAAGAACCTCCTTTTCTGTACTGCCAAGCGCCGCCGAGAATTATTTTACCGAGGTTCGATAGAAATTGCAGACGTGAGAATGGGTATTGGCCCTGTACATTCATCATGTTGGCCAGTTATTCCGTTGAAACCAATTGCATTGTAATACAATACAATAGTCATAATGGCATTCTTTGCATTTTAGCGAAACTTCTGAAGTCAATCGACCAGTAATTTTGGAAAAGGAGTCTTCCAGAATGGTAATACCTGCTATATCGTAGTATGGAGTACAATTCTTACACCAAAAATTTTAGGTTAGTCCAGTCAATTATTACGTCAGTATAGAAGTTGATGACATTATAGTGCAAATCTGTATTACAGCATCGGCATGCTCTATTGAGGAACAGAATTATGACTAAGCCTACTGACGCCATATTTCTGAATCTGCAGGAAACCTTGACACAATAATAGCAACAATGATCACTATTAATATATTTCCAAATACTAATTATGAGAATTTGGCGAAATTTAATTCAGACGTGTATGGAGCAGTTTGTTTATCAGTAGTTTAAATTATTAAATACGTAGACATTTTACATTCACGACTTCCATGAAGTTTGAACCACTATAATTTAGAAAGTATATTGTCAGACTGTCGTGCTGATCCATACCTTGGTAGCAATGCCAATGTTTTAATCTGAGGCAAAAAGGTGTTACTCAATCCTCAAGATCAGGGGTCTCAAACACAATTTACCTGGGGGACGCTGGATGCAGAGTATGCACGAGACTGGGCCATATCAGGAAGTCAGCGGCTTCACGACTTCTCCTCTGCCCGGCTGACTGGAGGAACGAATGAATGACTGATCGAAGCACTGGACAGACCAACCGATGTACCACCCGCCAGAGCCTTTTACCTTCACCGTGATTGATTCATTCAGCTCCGCACGTATCAAGTTTCATTCATATAAATTTTGCATGCCGCACTAAAATTAATCTTTCACATTAAGACGGGGGCGCAAATTATCGTCCCGGGGGCCGCAGTTGGCCCGCGGGCCGTGAATTTGAGACCCCTGCTCAAGGGGATTAAATCTTTTTGAGGAATACAATGTATGAAGGACTCGGCGCTTTGACAACATTGTTGAACAGAAACTGGTAAGATCAATTTCTACTAATTTTGAGGTAGTGGAACGTTTGGGTCAATTGGAGTGAAAAGCCAGTTGCCTTTGCACATAGTGGAAGTGACTCGTCACTCTGTGATTCATTTGCATGGTGTTCACCTAATAACTTGTAACTGCAAGTAAATAATACTAAATACCGAATACAAAATATAGGGTTGATACTGCTTGGGTTTATTTATTTATAGTTTGTATGTACATATGTCGGCATATATCATATACTGGTCTATAGACCTATGAGTTTGTATTGAGTGACCAGTGTTGAGTCTATACATAGGCCCGTATATCATCAACACAGTAAAAAGTTTTCCAATCACAAATTGGCCTTATTCTATATCACAAAATTAAGTGAACTAGTTTGATTTGAAGCTGTACAATCCCACATCATAAAGCATGCTAGATTGTATTTCAAACAAATTTCAGCTGCACAACCTGGTACAATACCACAAGTGTAGCTGGTACTGGCTCAAATATCACTTGGGTCTTATTTGCATGCTAACTTGTCCTGAAGTATAATTTGGTCACTAAACTTTTTGAAATATCGTTCAAAGATGCGTCAAAGACCAAAACATTGCTCAAGATTTCAGGGAAAATCGCCTAAGTTGTTTATTTCTACTTGTTTTTAAAAACAAAAATGTGTGCGCAACAAGTCAATTTCGGCACAATTTTTGCCTTGCATTCTTCGAGTCTGCTCAGGCTATTTTCAGTTCTCTGATGTGAATCTTCAGCTAACTTCAAGATACAACTTTTGCCTCCAAGATTCTTTCTCGAATATGGTATTGAGATAGAGTTTCACGATGAGTGGAAACAGCACTGTCAGCAACTCCCATTGGTGTTCTTAAAACACCATTTAGCAGGCCATTCATTTTTATAACAAGGCTTTTCGCTGATTCTCATCAGCTGATGTACATCGGTAAAGAATACAAACGCACGAGACTACTTATATAACTTCTAGTGCAAAAAAAGAAAAGACAAACATGCGGACGCAGACGAAGATACATATAAATGTACGGACGTAGACGAAGATACACCGCCTAAACGGGTGGCGCGCTAAAACATGGTCAACTTGAAAACAAACTCCTTTTTCTACATAAACTTGGCTGACGACTTGACATGAATATTGACTCTAATACTGCAAAATGAAGTTTCGGTCGTCCCTAGCTAAAATTGAAAAATGTTCGTTAAGATAGTTCCTCCCACAGTCAATGTGTTTGGTAAGATGTTCTTCTATCGCTGATTGAGAACTTGTCTCTTCAGATATCTCTCTTGCTCTCGGCAAGGTGTCTTGTTTCTCCCGTATCCGAAGGGGTACATGCTGCTTCAGCCTATCACCCAATCTTTGGGACGTACGAACTACATATATTTCCCACCGGGACACTGGTATTTGTAAACTACATTACTCTGGGCAGGGGCAGGCAGTACATCCCTCTGGGTAGCTGGATGGAATGAACGACTGGTGAAGATAATATTCGGGCTGGCAGCACCAAAACAGGCCCTCACGGTCTATTTAAGTTTGCTCTCGAACTTTTCTGAGACTGGTCCTACCCAAGGTAATCGGACGTAAACAGGACAGCACTTGGGCCCTATTACTGGATCGCTGCTCGATCTTGATCCTGCGATTATCGCGGTCAGCAGATTCAGGATACCCATTGCTCAGGAGGATAATCTTCAGTTTATCTAGTTCATCGGGTACACGTTCAGCTGAGCAGAGCTTATTAGCTCTGATGACCAGGCATGCAGTTGACTATTCGACCACAAAAAGAGTCCCATATTGTGTAAAGGCCGGCTTTCTGTAAACACTACTAGTGAAACACAATAATTCCTCTCAACAATTACATCCAGAAATGGTAAGCAACGGCCACTCAGTGATTCACTTATCTTCCAGGATAATCGGAAACATTCCTGTCTGTTCTAGAGTTGTTTCTTGATGATTGTTTTGCCATATTTCCATCATTACACTCAATGTCTCCACCATCCTCTACTCAACAATTCTACTCTCAACTCTGTTCGCTACACTCTTCCTTGTCATTCATCAGAGAACATGAAAACAGTGGGCAGGCCCTTTTCGTTTCTTCTGCACTTCATCTATCACTCTTCTCTCCGGTAATCGCCAGGGAGACAGGACAAAGGAGCAGGAAGAACTCGATGAAAGAAGAAAAAAAAGGCTGGGCATGGAAAACAAATCGTAAAAGGAGACAAGAAATAAAAGGAGAAGAAAAAGAACAAAACATAAAGAAATGCAGAAAAAATTGCAAACCCCGTGCAACAAGAAAATTAAAAAGATGAATAGCTTAAACATGAACAAAACGGAACTTTAACATTGAAAATTACCAAACGCTTGATTTGGATGTAAATGGGCCTAAACACAAGCACATAGTAACAAATACGTTAAACGCGCTGAAACATGTGCTATTTACACCAATTGGCGCAGTCATTACTCAATGAACAGAGTACACAACATTTCGTTTACTAAACAATTCCCGTCATCTACATTAGAAGAACATGTTCTAGTTCCTTACAAAACCAAGCATTTTTACACGTCCTTATTATTACATCTTGAAAATAGCAATCCCGACCAGTTCAGGACTGTTTGTTTCACGCTGTGTTTTGTACTTAGGTCCTCCCTACCGCACCAAAGGGGTGGAGAAACTGCTCTTTTGTCCCTACAAATCCAGTCCTGCTATCAGCACGGCGACGTAAGGTACTAAGCGTACACCATATTAAGAAACATAATCTTATAGCCATGGTATAACATCCGACATGGACCAAATATCACTACTGGTTTTCACAGATAGCTTGCTTGGGTTGCTACTAAAAATGGTTCGCTCAAGTTCGGAGGCAAGACTTCTCCAATGGAATTATGTTCTGCGACACGTCCTTTTTAAAAGCCTGGCGAAGGCTGTCTGCCGCATGATTTAGTTGCCTAGCAACGTCATGAGGATGTCCTTTAGCTTCTCTCTCTATGGCCTCGGCTACATAATGCAGAAGATCGGTAAAATTGTAGCAAACGGCAGCTCTTCTTATTCTGTTCACCTCCTACAGGAATTTAAAACAAAACGGAGCACGAGGAATAAAAGACAAACCAACACTAACATCCGTATGTACATAGATAGGACTCGTATTCAGTGGTGTTGCAGTCGTAAGTGTGTTGTCAGTACGATACAAAATGGTACGCACTTCATTCACTCAATCACTCATTCACTCATGCACGCGTATACTCACTCACTCACACGAGCACGTACTTACTCATCCGCTCTTTCCTACACTTACTCACTAACGCACTCATTCTCTCGTTCACTCACGCACTCACTCACGCGCGTACCCTCTACCGCATGCACTTACCCTTTTACGCACTCCCTCATGCGCTCACATGGTCACTTACTCATTCACTCACTCACTCATTTTATCTCCCTTAGACAGGCAACCACATGGCTTCTCCTGGTATTATTGTCCCTCGTTTGCAAGGATCGTGTTAAGGCATTTAATGCTCACTTTTCAAGAGTGTCAGCTAAATTCTGTGTCGGTCTGCCCCTCCTACGCCGACGACATGTCAAGTTACCTTACGAAACGGAACTAAGTGCTGCGTTCTGAATGCCTGCAATAGTGCCCTACAGGCCGCATTCTTCTTTGTCTCCTCAGTGCCGAAAGCTTAGTAAATCTATAGATTTTCAAATGCCTTCTGGAAGCATTCGAATTACAAATACGATTCCAAGTAAAACATCACGTCAGCGGTATGAGTCTGCTCCGATATATAGATGTGGCTGAATGGTTGGTCCAGCTAATTCGCACCTTTTAGTTTGAATATGGTAACATCTGCCTAAAACACCCCTAGATTTCCATTCTGATTTCATTGTAAACAAACTGGGTTCGCCGTTGTATGAAGAAGCAAGTCACTTCTATGTTCACATTCGTTAGTCGGAAGAGAGGTCTGGGCCTGAGTCAGTCCAAGCAGTTTCAGGGCCTTAGTCACAATGTGACTATCATGTCCTTGGTGATCCTCACGAACGCTTTCAGCCAGCTGTATCTGAGTTAAAATCAATGACAGCCTTGTTGACATGGTTCTTTTTGAGACGAAAAACAGTTGTGCTACATAATCGTTCGAACGTTTTGCTAAGGGTGTAAGACGTCTTCTAACAACAGGGTGGAAAATAATGAATTCGAAAATATACTCTGCGGTGTAAAAAACAACCTTGCTGAAAGTCATTAAATTCTATACGTTTCGCCCATCACTACTTAATTCGTGTCAAATACCATATGCATGTATGAATGTATTCAAGTGACGTTAGTCTGTTACTTTTTGCACGTGAAGAATTCGCATCATTTTTTTACATGTACAACAGGCAGTGCAGTTTTTCTTGCAACCACAGTAAATAACTTGGCAGAGATAAAAACTATTTATCCGGACGAAAAATGCCACCTGTATCTTTCCAGCTAAATTCAATTGGTTCCAGCTCTATCATTTACTCGTTTAAAAACTGACTTCTCGCCTAATTAGGCACTGACATCTCTGAGCATGCCCTCGCAGAGACTGAGTTGATAGCAGGAAATCGATCATGGATTTCCTTCTCGAACAAAACCTTTAAAACGCAGTTCATTGAATAGACTAACTAATAATGCTTGGTGCAGCAATTCGATTAAATACAGATCACCATTTGTCGTCCTCTCTTCCCGCATCCACTGTCAACACATCTGCATCCCAAAATGAAGGAGGTAAAGTTCTGGCTGAGCGACAAGGGCTGCTGTCTTTGCACTTTACTGATTATATTTCAACGTTGGAATTTCGAACGAAACTGCTGTTTTACATTCCCGACTTGATGGAGCTGGGTTTAAAAGAGATATGGATTTTGTATAGCACAGGTGATGAAGAGAGATTTATACCATTGCATACAACCGTAAAGTGTCTTTAAGGCTTGTTTATTCTCTCACGATGAAATATAATCAGTAAAGTTGGTACCAAGACAGCAGCACTTGTCACTCAGCCTGAACTTTACCTCCTTCATTTTAAGGACGCAGATGTGTTGATAGCAGTGTAGCAGGAAATGACGACAAATGGCGATCTGTATATAATTTGATTGCTGCACCTAGCATTATTAGTCAGTACACTTGATGAACTGCATTTAAAAGATATTTTTCGAGAAGGAAATCTATGGTCGATTTCCTACTATCAACTCAATTTCTGCAAGGGCATGTTCAGAGATGTCAGTGTCCAATCAGGCAAGAGGTCAGTTTTTACATGAGTAAATCATAGAGCTGAAACCAAGTGGATTTGGCTGGAAAGATACAGACGGTACTTTTTCCCGATAAATAGTTTTTATCTTTACCAAGTTATTTTACTGTGAGATGTGACTTGACTTGACTTAGGTCGCCTTCACACGGCCGGAACGAACACAGCTCCTCTACACGTCTCTGTCCTCCATCACTGAAGCCAGCTCGCTGGTACTCGTAGCTCCAGT